>VYZT01005429.1:0-88648 GCA_013400735.1 Pomatostomus ruficeps | reverse complement strand
TTTTTTTTTTTTGTTTTTCCTTGAGAAAACAAACCGGCAGCAGTGCCTACAGATACTGAAAGCCATCAGGCGGGCTCAGTGCACGCGGGGGAACCACAGCAGACCAATGTTCTCAGCAATTCAGAGTGCTAAACTTTGGGAGGGGTTGGGGGGTGGTTGTGTGCGATGCAGCAAAGTCCATACCCAGAGAGTCAAAATTCACCCTTACATCCTAATTTGTAACCGGCAGGGGAGAGAGAGAGAGAGAGAGAGAGAGATTAATTAGCCCAAATAAATAGAGCCATGGAGCTCTGTCTCTGGAGAGCACTACAAGGCCCCGGGGAGGAATGGGGCTGGTTTTGGGGCTGGAGGCAGAGAGGGGCTTCCCAGCCGTGGTGGTGGCGTGAGGACCTTTATAGCTGGGCTAAGGTTTTCACTGGGGCAGCAAGGAGCAGCTCCCGGGCTGCAGAGAGTCCTGACAGCGTCAGGAGAGGTTTTGTTTCTTAAAAGGAACAGATTCTGGAAGAGGCAGAGAAGGGGAAACTGCAGCTTGTAGAGGACCGGCAAGAAGCGCGGTGCCTGAGGTTTCTGGTCCGTGGCAGGAGAGAGAAATCCGTGGTGCAAGAGAGCCGTACAAAAGGGGTTGTGGGGATGCAGAGGAGAGGGAGCAGGGCATCCTGTTCCCCTCTTCCTGGGTTAAACCATGTGCTGGAGGGATGTGTTTGCTGGTCGGGGGCACGGTAGAGCCAGCAGCTCCACCGATGGCAGCCCATGGGCTCGGGGAGGTGCTGCCCAAATTCTGCAGCTGGTCTGAATTCCCTGTCAGCGTGGATATGTGAGACCAAACAGACACTGAAGTTAATGAAACAAGGGAAATAAAAGTGATCTTGGACAAGAAAAGGCTTCTGTTCTTTCCATAACCATATCTCAGTGGCGGCATTTCAAGCCTGTGGCTCAGGTGCGGGGCTGGAAACCCTGAAGGAAACAGCTGGAGTTTTCCATCAGACACACAATCAGCTCCAGGAAGAACTGGCCAGCTAGGGAAATCCGCTCTCCCAAACACTTTTGGGAAAGGGAGAGGCTATTTACACAGTGGCAGATCCCTCGGAGCTATCTGGAAATGAAAAGGGAAACTCCCAGAGAAAAGAGAAGCAGAAAATTCCCCAATGCACTCGTGTTTACGAGCAGTCGGTTGGTGGGAGCGGGAAGCTGGAGGGCTGTGGCCTCCTCTGTCCGCCTTGCAAGCGAGGAAGGCCGGAGGCTTGGATGCTTCTCTTTTAAATGCCCTTCTTGGGGAATAGCAAGAGTGATTCTGGGAGGAGAAAGGAAGAGGTTACTTCATCAAGCCCTCTGCCTTCCAGCTCCTACCCAAACTTTTCTGTCTACAGGGCTCTAAAGCTCCACTAAAGGGATGTCCAATGCAGCCAGAACAAATAATCCGTGATCTGAAATAGCTCCCTCACGTCCTACTCTCTATAACCAATAGCAACTGAATGAGTCTGGCACTGTCCCTCAGAAGTGGAGAATGTTGTTATGTTGGTTATTTCGTTTCATACCCTGGAAATCAAAGCTCTCAGTGGGAGAATGAAGAAGAGAAGCACTTTATTAATTTTTTTTTAAGTCTGCGTGTAACTCCTGTAATATAGGAGTGAAATGTCAGCACAGGAGATGCTAATGTTTTATAAATGATTTGGGTGCAGCAGGCACGGTGGATAGTCTTTGAGATGAATTATATTAGAACAGACTACGCCTGGCTCAAAACCGTAATTGTATTTTTAGTATCTTTTGCTTTAACATGTAGGAAAAATAAAGGCAACTCCACGGTGTATTACAAGCCTTGTCAATCAAGTGCTCTAACTCCTAGTGATAAAGGGAACTGTTTAAAAACCAGAAGGGAGACATGATGCACTGCTAAATAGGAGATGTCGCTTGACACGGCGTTATGGTTTAACCTGGCAGCTGAACACCACACGGCCGGGCTGGAATGAGGGAGAGGATTGGGGAAAATACAAGTGACATTCATGGCTTGAGATGAGGCTGGTTTAATAGGACAGAAATAGGATAAATAATAACAGCCACAATAGAATTAGGATGTGCAAACCGAGTGATGCACAAGGCAGTTGCTCACCACCTGCTGATGCCCAGCAGTGGCCCTCAGTTTATACACTGACCATGATTCCATTTGGTCCAGAATATCCCTTTGGCCAGCTGGGATCAGCTGTCCCTTCCCAGCCTTTTTATGCCTCACAGCAACCTCAGCAGTGGGGTGAGGATCATAAAATCCTTGACTCAGGGCAAATTCTGCTGATCAACAACTAAAAATCTTCATGTTATCAACATTATTCTCATCCCAAACCCACACCACAGCTCCTAGAAAGAAAATCAACAAATCCAGCCCAAACCAGAACACACAGGTTCCTGACATTCCTCCTGCCTCCTCCTTAGCTGCCATCTCTCCCTGCTTCCATCCTTCTCCCACGACCACAGCTCTTTGAGGATAAGCTAAATTTTTATGGCATGCTCTGACACTCAGCCTCGCTAACGAACTTCCCAGCTGCCTGGTTCAGCTCACCACGGCCCCGGGTTCACGCTCGTGTGTCTTTTCCCCAGCTCCTTCCTACAGCATGTCTTCATGCATTTTGAATGGTGCTCTGAGGCCCGGCAGAAATCCCCTCTCCTCTGAAGCAGCAGCTCTCCAGTCGAGCGGACATAGGTATAGCCCTGACTTGCCAGAGATTGTCTGGCTCGGGCTGGAAATCAGTTGGGGACATTTGGGATCTCAACAGAATTGCTCCCAGACACCCAAGGTGTCTGACAGGGAGATCCCTGGGGTGAAGATCCGAACCCCAAAGTGGTGGGAAGCACCGTGGCCACTTTGAGGTGGTGCTGGGCTGGATCATGGGCTGAGGCCAGCAGGGTGAGGCTCAACAAGGCCACTGGCAGGTCCTGCACTCAGTCACAACAGCACTGTGCAGCTCTACAGGTCTGGGGCAGTGTCTGGAGAGGTGCTTAGCGGGAAAGGACCTGGAGGTGCTGGTGAGCACTGGCTGAACATGAGCCCAGGTGTGCCCAGGTGGGCAAGAAGGCTCAGGGCACCTGGCTGGGAGTCCCCATCCCTGGAGGGGACTCCCAGCCAGGTGTCCTGAGCCTGCCCAGCCAGACCTGGGGATGTGGCACTTGGGGACATGGTTTAGTAGTGGCCTTGGCTGTGCTGGGTTAACAGTTGGACTCTGTGACCTCAGAGGTCTTTTCCAACCTAAATAATTCCGTGATTCTATAAATTCTAAACCCTTCCATGCTCCTATCACAAGCTCATCATTTGGGCATGCCCCGATCCCCTCTCGGGGTGAGGGCAGACAGACCCTGTTGCCCTGGCAGACTCTGCCAACAGCTCCTCACAGCTCAGCTGCAAGCTCCAGGCACCTGCCCTGGGAAAAGTGTCACCTGAGCGTTTATTTGCTCATCAGTTTCCCTTTCCTTTAGTGTTCTCCAGTCTGTGCTGCTCTGGAAGATGAGACAAGTCCCTGTCGCTGTGGCTGCATTCCCCTTCCTTGCATCAGCGAGCTTTAACGCTCTGATTTTGGGCTGTTCATGCAAATCCTTTCCGTTAAAAAAAATAAACACCAGAGAACCCAGAAGAGACCCCAGACTGTGCCTCTGGAAAGTCACTCCCGGCGGCAGAATCCCGTTTCCTGAGTCGGAGCCAATTTTCTCTCCTTTGTACCACTTTTCCACAGTTTCATCCCGTAATTGCTAATATGGAGCTTTTCGTACATGCTTTGAAATCAGAAACCACGCAACACTGCATCTCTTTTATCCTCCCAGGCAGGATGAAAAACCAAACACCTCTTGGATACTGAAAATAAATTTTTAGTTTATCAGTCTAAACCAATACCACGAGACCGCAACTTCTCCTGTATTCCCCATCGCTTCCCTGACCACGCTTGTGCCCCCCATGCACCAATTCCAAACTATTTCCTTTGTCTCAGAAAGTTGCTTCGTGACACGTTCCCCTTCAGAGGGACAGGGCGGAACAAAAGCATCACTTCACAATTCCTGCAGCTAAATAACACTTTTTTTTCAGTCCTTCAAGTTTATCCTTCCCTAAATCCCCTGCCTGTGTATTCTTTCTGTGTCTTAACTTCAACCACTCCCCCAGGAACACTTCCCAAGAGCCCATTTCCTATTACCAAGATTATTTCCCTTTTCATCGCTCGCTATCTCCCTGAGGTTGGCACCATCCCCCTGTCCCTCCCTTACCACATCCAGCAGCCCCCAAGCTCACCCCTGCTTTGGAAAAACACAAGATGCTGGTGGGAACAGTGATTCCAGGGATGCTGTTGTATTCCTGACTGCGTTGGAGTTTGTGGGTTACAGATGGAAGCAAAAGCAACTCGGAAAGCGGGACACAGGTGCTCACGCTTTGCAATGCGTGTTTTTGGGGAAGGTGTCACGCTGATGAGCCAAAAACAATCTCTGCCCACAGAAAAACAGCCCCAGGAGCAGCACCCCTCCAGAGTCCCCACCCAGCTCTGTCCTCCCCTGTCCCAGAGAAACAGCCCTCAGCAGGATGTGTCATCTCAGTGACCAGCTCTCTGGTCCCCACCCAAAAGCAGCTGATTTGGGGAACAAAAGCAAGCTCAGCTCGTTGTCCAGCTCCCTGCTGGAAATAGCTGCTCACTGAAATCTGTTTTTTCCCCCACCCTGTGAACACGGGTGAAATCCCCCCAACGCCCAGCCACTCTGCAGATTCATCTTTATCTCTCTGCAGGCTCATCCCCACCCTCATCCGCACAACCCAAGTCCTTTCCGGAGCTGCCCTCCATCCTCTTCCTCCTTTGTGAAAACAGAATCAAAATAACTGTTTAACAAATCAGCCATTACCTTCTCTCATGTCACCAATTCCCCGCTATCATTTCGTAATTGGCCAATTTTCTCTTTTACCTTCTCTCTGCTCTGAATACGTCTCGGGGAGCTCTGATTGTGTGTTAAAATATCCTCCCTAATTCACTGCTCAATATCTCTTTCTGCTCTTCTAATTGCCCTTTTAACTTGCTTCTAATTTTTTTATAAATCTCCTAATCCTCTTCCTGCACAAGTTGTTTACATGCACCGGAGAATGTATATGTATTAGCAGATGTTCCTGGGTAAATAATGCACAAAAGAATATTACTGCTTCACGCAAGCTGCAATTACTGCTTCCCTCAGAATCAGCCCTGTTTAACCCTCCTATTTAGGGCACACGCCCCTGCTCTTGCTGCACATCTCCAGGCTATTTCACTCCTGCTGCAGAACATTAACACCACCAGCTCCACCACGGCTCCCTCGCTATCTTCTGGGGATAAAAAAAAAAAAAAATTTGAAAAAAGACAGAAAGAATCTAAGGATAAAGGGAATGGTATTGTTATGCTCCAACAAATTTAATTTTTGGGGGGGGAACACAGCTAGAAGAAACAAAACAAAATAGCTACAGGAGTCAAACACAGCAGTGCTGCCCCAAGTAATAAACAAATTTGATAGTCTTGGTACTTTTAATTTATGGACAGCTTCCTGCCCTCCCCACTGGCAGGGAGTCGGCTGTCACAGCCTCGGTGCTGCAGACAGGCCCAGGGTCAGGCAGGCGTTGTTTACCATCTGCTTTGTAAAACAAACATTCCTAACATTACTCAAAATTTCCTTCCCCTTTTCCACTTCTCCTTTGCGTTTTTTTGTGGTCTCCGTTTCTCAACATGCCGCAGCACCCGCCAGATGTTCTGATTTCTGTGGTTTCCAGCTAAGAGGGTGATGCTAAATCACGGGTTTAAAGTCACGGGGCTCATTTGGATGAAAAGAGTTGGGTGTTGCCCAGGGAAGGCGGCCCTGGGTCCAGGCAGAAATCAGTATTTTGCAACCCAACCCTTGATTCTGCTGAGGGACAAAAGGCATTGCTGGTTCCAGGAAGCTTCAGGAGATGAGGGTTATTTTGTACTCACAGCTGACACTTACAGAGGCACCTTGCTGCTGCCTAAGCACCAAATCTGGGTTAGCAATAATGTCCTGGATATCTCTGGTGTCCTACACTTCTGTCCTGCCCAAACCAGGTCCTGCTACAACCTGCACCCACACCGAGCATTCCACCTGCCCAAACCTGCCTGGGGGATGGGAGATTTAAATAAATGGACTGGGAGGAAACCCAAAATTTGATGGAAAACTCTCCTTGTGTTTTTCAGGGGCTGCTCTACTACAAAGGTCGAAAGCAAAACACTTTTATTAAAATACAGACTTGTTCCTATGACAGGCTGAGGATTTCTGAGGATGTTACGGGATAATGAAACTCTTGGCTATTTGCTGACTCACCCGGGAAGAATTCCATTTCTCCCCCACATCCACACACTCTGTTCCCCAGAAAAGCAGATCCCCCTCCCAGCAAGGGTTGCCATCCCTAGACATGGATTTTGTTTGCTTCAGTTCGGGCTGCACCAGGTGATCCCTCTCCACCTGGGCAGGTACCACAGCACCCCCAGCCCAGGACTTGGCTGCACCTTCCCCATCTCTTAGACGAGATTTAACACCTCTATTTTGAGCCTACCAGCATGACTTGCTTATTTTTTCTTTTCCTACAGACCTAGAGAAACTTCTCTCAGGCCTGATTTCTCAATAGCGCATACAAATTGCTCTCTTTGGAGAAGGTTTTCATCATGATTCTCCCAGTCAATCCTTCTACAGCTAAAATATCCTGTAATCAAGGTGTTGGCTCCTCACACATCTTCTCTGAGGAAGCGTTCCTGTGCGCTCTGTCTCATGAAGTGCCTCGCGTGCCCTCATGTCCTCAGAATAAACCTTCCTGGAGCCCCTCCTGGGAATCACAGAGTATGATTTTCAACTCATGCCTTAATCTCACTCTGATAGCTAAAAATGTAAAAAATAATAATTTAAGGGGAAAAGCGGTGACTATTTTGGCATCAAAGGATCCTGGGGAGGACCAAACATGCAAAATCCACCAGTGTGCGGCACTGGCTGCATGCAGGGCCCTGTTCCACAGCGCTGCGTGCCCTGTTCCCAGGAGAATCATGTCCCTTACCCCCTTTTTTCAGGGATCCCTGATAGAAGGAGTCTCTGGGACACTTGTTCCTATCCAGCTCTTAATGTTTCCTAAAAGCACAGCCTGGGGAAGCAGCCCAGCAAAGGAGAGCTGAACACAGAGCTGTGAAACCTCATCCTCGCTGTCACGGAAAGACTTCTCCACTCTTCCCTGCATCTACTTAGCACGTAGAAAGCAAAAGGAAACAAGAGAACACACACATATGGAGCCCCTGTTAAACCTGAACTAAATATACCACAGGATGTTAACAGCCTGCCTCGACTCCCTGGCACTCCAGCTGGCACGGCAGGACCGCGGCCACCGGCTTCGCTGGGCGGCTGGAAGGGTTTTCTCCAGAGCAAAGATGGGAAACCTCCAAAATCCCCCTCTGCACGTGCTGCTGACACAGCACTGTCCCCAAAACGTTGGTGCCAGTATGCAGAGAGGCACGGAGCAGCCCTGCCTGCCAGCATCTCCTGCTGTGCTCCATCTCCCTGTGTGCCTGTAGGATCCCCTTCCTGCCGGCGGGCGAGGAGCAGAGCTGGGACCAGCCAAGGACATCTGCGTGCGGGCGCTGCGCAGCACACCGAGCCATCCACCGAGTGGATCTCCGGGAAGGAAGATGGGAATTCTAGAGATTAGAGCAGCAAGAGAGGAGGGAAGCACTCGGCAGAGGCAGGAGCAGCAGGAAGGAGGGCATACGTGCCAGCCAGAGCGGGCGTGTGCAGCCCTGCCGGGGGAAAGGTGGACATCTTTGTCTCGAGAGCTGAGAAATTATTAGAGGCAATTATGTGAGCAGAGTACGTGGAAAGTAATCCCAGCTGCAGGGAGCCGGGGGTGGGGGTGTGGAAGGAAATCATGATGTGATTCAAGGGGGCCCAGGAGAAAAAGCACAAGAGCGGCGATGACCTGGTTTGCAGATGGATCCATTTCTATTTCTGCTCGGATGCTGAAGCTGAGCCTCACCCAGAGCTCTCGGCTCTCCAATGGCTTGCGTGACTTCTTCCCTGCCTGGTCCCAGTGTCAGGCACATGCATGTACCATACGTCATCTGGGAATCGTATTTGCCTTAACAGCCTGCACAAATGTGAGGGCAAACAAGAATTCACTATTCACATGAGCCCTGCCTCTTCCAGCAGAACGATGTTTTTTTAGTCCAACACAATACCCTATTCCCAGGTGTCAATATTTGGGACACGGGCTGCTCACTTTATTTCTATTTTCTCTCTTTGTACACCTTTGGAATTAAAAGCTAATTCACGGTGCGGATTCTGGTGATTCCGAGCTGTGCACTAAATACAGCATTTCTCAAGCAGATTTTTCTTCCTTCCCCCCCTGCTTTGTAAGTTCCTCCAAGTAACACTGTACACAGAGAAACCAACACCAGAGAAAGAAAACAAAAAGCAGCTCCTACATCAAGGCAGATCCTAGCTCCTCAGGCTTCCAGCACATCTCAACCCAGAAGTAGAGCAAAAGGGCAGATTATTTAAAGCCATTGCATGTAGGCCAATTTTCACTGCAGTTCCTTTTGGCTCTGATTTTCAGGCCCCAGTGGAGTGGTGAAGTCATGAATAAATGCAAGTAAACTGAGCTTATCCACTCTTATTTTGAGCAGTGGAGTTTACGCACCTCATGCTGCTTCAGATGGAACACCAAAGGGTAAGTTTAAAGGGAAAAAAAAATCCAGGGGGAAGCGGGGGATAATCTACTGCTGCCCTCACCTACCGGCTCAGCGAGTCCAGCATAGAGCAGAGGCAGGACTGGGAAGCTGCAGACCCGCAGGGATTCCTGCACTGGATATTGAACACACACAGTTATCCCCTGGTGCTATGGAAGGGCTGGAGTTGGTCCCCTGCTGCGTGATGGGCAGGGGGAAGTTCCCCGTGCCCCTGCCAGGTGGGAACTCATCCGAACGGGATTTCCTGCCTAAGCCACTGCTCACAGAAAGCTTCAGTGGAGGAGGAGAAGACACCCTCAGCTGATGTTCTCCATTAGAAGGCGGCGTTTGGAGGAAGAGGGCTGGATTTTGGCTGGAAACAACACTACAGCCTTCCAAACTGAAAATAATTAGAGCAAATATTTGAGAGTTTAAGAGTCACCAGTCTTGGAGCACATCACCTGCCCAGCAGTGTCCAGTGGGACAAACAACCAAATGCTGCTCACCTGGGATGTTCCCCAGGGACAAGGCAAGCTGGAGACACTCTCAGAGCTGGCCAACAACAGCACTGCAAAGGTTGTGTAATGAATTAAATACACTGAGCACCATATTCTGCTCCTTGGAGCCACGACCACCCTCGCCCACTCACCTGGTTTGCACAGAACCCCCTCTGAGCTCTGCCCAGGAGCGGCAGAGCCTGAGTCTCCCATAGACAGGATCTGAAGTCTACAGAGATAAATCCATTACGATTATCACATTAAGTTCAAATAAAGAGAAAAGGAGAAACACCCTGCAATTTTATCTCCCTGCATGCATCCCTTCCGCTCAGCTCTGACCATAGCGGAGCAATGGCCACTCTTGTCTCTTTGTGGTCTAAACAGCAGAGAAAGCCAGTTCCTTCCAAGTTAAAAGAAAATAGTAATAATGGAGTCCCCACATTCCTGCTGTGTTTATAAAGAGATGTTTTCTTCCTGAGCTATACAGCATGGCGGGCCTAATCTGAAATTTCTTTTTAATCATAGCGGGAGTCCCAATTAACGTGTCGGGTAATCGTTCAAGTAGAACTGGAGTTTCATGGCTGCAGCAAGGCGAGGAGAGGCTCAGCATCAGAGGATGGGCAGGGAGCAGGAGCACACCCAGGTGCCACTGCTGGCCTCACCCCCTGCCCAAACCAGCGGGAATGAGGGCAGCTGCTCCCTGAAATTTCAATACACAAATAGGTCCCTGAGCTCCCCAGGCATCGGGAATGCAGCAGCTCCATGAAAAACCCCATGGTGGGAACGACCGCCCTGGCAACGCCGTGAAGCACTGCGCTGCTTTCACAGGCACCTTCCCGAAGGAGAAACACCCATCGCAGTCACTCCTGCCTCAATCTGCAGGCGTGTAATCCAACACATGTGCTTCCAGCGCGCAGGCGGGGAGGGGGACCTGGCTCTGACCTACTTTCTTTTGTTGCTGGAAGTGCTGATCTCTATGCAGAATTCTGCGAGCAGGCAGAAGCTGTCATTAGGGTCTGGCTTCACCTCTGCCTCACACTACTCCTTACATCACCGCTACGTCCAATTCCAGCCCGAGTGCCCCCGATTCACGCCGGTGCAGGAGCCAGGACGCTCTGACCTCGTCCTGCCTGCGAGCACAGAAAATTGCCTTCTGTCACACAGCAGATTTTGGCCAGGCAAGGGAGTTACCTGCAGCCTCGGATGAACACTCTACTCACCCAGAGGAGGCTGCTGCAGTCAGCACACCCAGAACAGAGCAGCACACACTTCACCTTACTCCCTGGTTGTTTTTTTTTATTTTTCATTCACAAGGAAGTTGGGTCTGAGTTAGGCACTGTCTGACCTGGAAAGCAAAGCTCTTAAAATTCAAATGCGTACACTGAGGGTGGAACTCATCGGGAAGTATTATAGAAAACATGGGCCTGCAGGCTCTTAAAACGAGCTCTTAAACACACAGGCTTCCATCTCCGAGTATAAAAGGTCTGGCTGGAGTGTGACCCTCCTCCAGCTCTCCTCTGGTCCCACGGTTCCTCTCTCCTGTTAGGATGCTGAGCCGCAGCCCTGAGGTTTGGGAGTTCCAGGCTCACTGCAGTCACTGGGGCTTGTGTAAATTGGTCTTCAGAGAAAACCAACTCCGCCGCCTCATGCAAAAACACTCTTTAGTAACCTGCTAAAGAGCTTCCCCAGAATCCGCCTTCCCTGCGCTCCCAGGAACCTGGGTGTAACAGCTGCCTCGATTTTGCAGATCTGGAGATAAAAGGCTGCTACCTTAACCCCGCATCCTTCAGACCCCGTCAGGCAGTTACTAGAAACAAGCCTCTTCCCTTCTGCAATGGCTTAAGAACAGACCATTTTAATTGATTAGTTTGCCCATTATGGGTAAGCAAAAGAACAGCCTCGCAATTGAACCTCAGTCCTTGAAATGCAGAGAGACATCAGCCTGCAGTGCATTTGCAAGCCTCAGAGGCTAATTTCTACCCTTTCTGCTGTTCCACTGCCTCAGCCTGGGATTTACCTAAGCACACAGGATGCATCTCTACACCAGGCAGGGGAGGAATTGCTTTGCATTGACGTTCAGTCAACAGATTCTAACGATGAAACAATTTCAAATCCGCACTTTGATTAAAATCAGAGCCATGGAAAAATCATGCTAAGGTTCATCTAATGAATTTTACTTTCCAAGACTTTAGCAGAAGCCTGCCAGGGACTAAATCCAAGGGGGTAAAGCTAAATTTGATAGCCTGATAGTTGTCTTCACCCCAGCTCCTTATGCAGGCTTAGCAGTATAAATAAATCTGGCGTGGCCACCAAGAAAATAATCCCATCTATTTAGCAGCAACAGTCTTCTGGGGAGAGGATAAGAGGCATTTGAAGACAAAAACAACAATCTCAAACTGTATATATATGAAATTAAAGGATGTGAGTAATTAATTGTTTGATAAGATAAAATCTGCGCTAAGTTGGGGCTGTGAGTCAGAGAAATGAGAGATAGAAAATATGTTCATCACTCAGTCCACCTCTTTACCAACACATATTTTCTAGCATTTGTCCAGTGTAGGCTTTGTTTTGTTTTTTTCAAGTCGGTGAATCAACTTTCTTGATATTCAGCCTGACGCCAAACAGGAGCTACTGGCATTTGCCAAGGATGAATAAATAACTAGTAACGGTTCGGTCTCGTGAGATGGTCCAGGAAAACCCTGGGCGAGGTTTCCCCAGGACACGGCCGGCTCGATCACGCTCCCCTGTACTTTTCTAAAAGAGCAGATATACCTACATATGCACAGAGCTATGTTGTTGCACCAACCGCCAACGAGAGCCACCCAGCCTGCACCTCTCCACCGATGCATTTTTGCCTGCTGCTCCCATCTCCCCGAAATACCAAGTGACTTGTTTTGAGAAAGCTCGTTTCTCCCGGCACCCTTACCTCACTCTTAGCAACCTTCTATTTAAAGTCGCAATCTGTTGCAGCAAACCAGCTTAGGAGTGTATAAACAAGCTGTTATGACCCCGCTGCAGGAAGGGGAGGAAATGGCCTATGCTTTAAAGTCAGCTGCCTTCAATAATTAGAAGCCAGCAGACAAACATGAAAGCAATGACACTTCAATGTTCTGTTATTTAAAGGGTACAGCCGCAGCTCAGAGCCTCGTTACCACCCAGGTATGCGGCCCTGGTGCAATTAGTCAAGCAAAGAAGAGCGTCACCTGCCACAGGAGGGGGTCACAAACTCTTTCCCTGTCCCTGTTACTAGGAGAAGTGCGCGGAGCTTTTTTATTTTGATCAGTCTTTGTTTCTTAGCACTCAACGGCAGCTGCTTCTCACATCAGAAACCCTGGAAGGTTTTTATTAGTCCTAATGCTCCACAGAAGAATTAAGAGGTAACAGCACATATGTTCTGCTGTGCCCCAAAGAGTGGGAAAGGGAGGAAAATGAGCTGTTCTGCAGCAGCACAGCCCAGGTGAAGGACTTGCTTATACCAGAGTCAGCTGCCGACGGAGTGAACACATCCACGCACAAAGCATTCCCTTTGCAAAGTAGCAGCCTCTGCATTCCTGGCCTGAGAGGGGGAAGCCAAAGGTCCCACAGAGCAGCAGGAACGTTCCTTGCAGAGTTGTCAGCAGAGGAGACAGTCTCCTTGTGAAAGGCAACGCGGGACTCTGCTTTATTCCATCTCCCAAATGGAAAGTGGAGAAAAAGGCAAAATCAGCACTAACATCACACTTGGGAAGCTCACAGTGCTGCGTGGTTTAAACCTGAGCGGGGCACACATCTCCCATTAGGCTGTCTTGACATTACACTCACAAATAACCCTCAAGTGCTTTTAGTGTAAAAGCCTGAAACTTGTTTGCTGAGGGACTCATTCGCATCAGCATCCTGAGCAGGAGCTGACTTCTTCAAAGCAGCTTTCTTCAGGGATACACAACACCAAGGAGAGTAGGCACTCAGCTCTTCCAGGAGAGATTAAAGAGGAAAATTAGAGAAGCTGCAGCTTATGCCCATACCAATAAGAGCAGGCGTTTACCACCACTTAAATAATTAAAAAGATTTTTCACCAGTGACCAGGTTGTCACCGACTCATCTCACTGCCACCCATGGATGCAGGCAGCAGAGTGACAGCAGGGCTCTCCTCCGGGGGGATTCTGCAACCCCAGCATTCCCAGCACAGTGAACTGCAGGGAAGAGAAGAGCAAAGAGAGAGGAGGAAAACCCCCGCTTTTCCCAGGAAGCTCTGCTATGATTTCTTTTGGGATAGGACCCAAGGTTTGTTTAGAACAATTTTTAGCTAGACCATGTAATACTGACTACATTAAAATGCTGAGACTTTGGGAGCAATTATCCCAAAAAAGAGCATGCCAGGCAGAGCAGTGCAATTAGGCTGCATGTTAAGAGGCAGGATCCAGGCATTAGCACCCAAACCGGCACGCACGGGACACGATTCACATTTAGTGTATTTACAACACATGACCTAATAGTAAAAGCAATAATTAGCTACTATTAATACCAGTGGATGAAAATAGAGGGAAAGCTGAATAACTTAAGTTATTTATATAGAGGTGGCTCCCATCAGCCAGGAGTAAAGATGGCAATGGTGCTGCATGCTCATCCTGAGCCCCAGGAGGGGACAGGATGGCCCAGGGATGAGGAACAGCTTTGGGAAACCTCTTTGGCTGTGCCCTGTGTGTTCCAGCTTGCAGGGATGGTTAGCCTACTCCAGGCTGAAGGAGGTGGATTTGATTGCCACCTACATCGCCCCTTCCTGTGGAGAATCTCTCCCAGAGTCTCCAAATGGGATTAAGTAACACACAACCTGTGGAAGGTAGACCCGAAGGATGACACACCCTCTCTTTTTTGATTTACCCAAAATATTTCCAGGCAGTCAGGCAAGGCAACAACTGCAGTGATGCAAAGCAACACCACACGGTCTCCTGGAGAGGGAAACGGGACTTGGCTCAAAGCTTTTGTTAGGGAGAAGAGGGTCCTTTCATAATACAGCCCTTTGTTCTGCTGGAGGAATTCAAATGCTATAAATTCATCCCCCTGGTAAATGCAGCAGTTATCAGGCATTTTACCACAGGATTCCTGGTCTCCTAGTGAAGTTAAATGCAGTGCCATTACAGCAGCACTTTAACGTGTAAATATTACATTCCCGGTTCTTTAGGAGATGTTCATTTAGTGAAATAAAATCCTGCTAGTAAAACACCTGATCAAACCCTTCAGCTGAACTGGCCCAGTAATTGCTCTAGGACTGGAGGGAGTCCAATGACTGGTTGCAATTTATGACCACTTTAGAAAAAAAATCTACCTTGAAGCATCCGCTAAGGACTGAGTTGTAGATGAGATCATGGAGTACATTTACATCGCAGCTTTCCATAACGTTAAGTGGCCACTAATTCGTGCTGAATTCCTTTGTAATTCTGATGGAATCACATCTGACAATCACATAAATAGCAAAAAATTCCTCAGGAATAATGTTACTACAACAAGGAGTAAAAGGCAAAGGAATGATTCATCTTTCATGGTGAGACATGCCCTTTTCTATCATCTCTACTCACCCAAAACAATTTGCCCAGCCCAAATTTCACAGTCGGGGCTGACAGACACCAAGTTGTAAAGGGGTCACTCTCCTGAGCTACACAACTCAACCACAGTTACAGTTTGAGGGAAATACAGTTAAAATCTGAAGCTGTGAGAAAGCATAAAGACAATTAAGCAACAAGATGAGCTCCCTGAGGGAGGCGGCAGGAAATCCTTGATGAAGATTTTGCTTCAGGCAGGGGGCTGCATCCCACTGTTATTAAAAATCCAGGGGTCGTGGAAGGAACCGGACAGAGAGAAGGGGTACAAAACACAACCATTTAAACCATTTTCCATTCAGCAGAGAGAATCGGGGTTAGGAAAGGGTGGAACACAAAAAGACCAGAATGCAGGAAAAAGCAGAGCCATAAATGTATCGGAAGACTGAGATCCAGCTGGAGAGCTGTAAAATGGCAGAGCAGAGTCAGAATCCTGTCAAAGACACAGAGGGGAGGGAACTACACAGATTTTAAAGGGTTTGGTGTTTTGTCCTTCCTGCAGTGAGGGTAAATCTCCATATTCTGGACCAGGGAGGAAAGGTGGGTTTAGGCTCTTTGCATCCCCCAGCTACGGAAAGCAGATGCACTGGTCCTGCCCTGGAAGAAAAGTGGTTTCTTCACCTTCAATCCTGCTCCAAAAGGGCTGTGTTAGAACTAAGTCACAATCCTTTGGCATTTGAATAACATAGAAGTTAAAACACCAGCTCAGCTCCCTAGTCCGGACAATCCCCCTCCTGCCTCCACATCCTCCCTAGGAGAAAAAACACCTGGGAAAGCCATCGTGACATCTCTTCCTCTTGCTCCATGGACCCGAGAAACCTGGAGATGATCTAAGAAAAGCTGTATTTTGACTGTCTCAATTAACCAAATAGCTAAAAACTTTGTTGTTTGCCTGGCACCAGTAGAAGCAGGGTCCATATGCTGAACTAGAACAAGAACTTGCTCGAGGAATTGCTGCCTGCACCGTGAGATGCCAGAAGCCAGATGGGGGATTTATAGCAGCACAAGGCTGGCTCAATGGGCAGGAGCTGCTCCAGCACAGCGTGTTCCTGGAAGAAAGCAACAATCACCAAAGTTAGGGGAAAGGGTTAAAAATAAAAGTGAACAACTTTCTTATCATGCACTCCTTGCCTTCCACGAAATTAACATCGGAATCAGAAATCAGATGACGCTCCAGGCTGCCTGAAAATTGTTTTTACTCTTTCAGTACGCCCGTGGCCAAAACCTAGACAATATATGTTCATGTGAGGTGATTATTTAATGATTTAAGGGAGCAGATAGATCAGGAGGAGCTGATGCTCCGTTCTGCTGTTCTCCTGAACAAAGACTTCGGGACCAGTTCCACAGAACAGCCACAGCACCCCTGGAAAGGTGACTGGCTGATGCCTCAACTCTTTTGGGCAGCAAACACACTCTCCATCTCTTGTGGAAGCGAAGGGGCCTGGGTGTGATGTGAGGCAGAGGGATGCACAACATGAAGTTGCAGTTTTAGATTCCCATTGGGTGCAATAATTACAGGTAGGGAGTAACAGCAGCATCTCTCCACACGGCTGTTAATAAAGTTCACCTTCACTAGCTAAACCCATTCCTTTTTCCTAAAGACTGGAAGAGATTTTATAGCAGATTCATCACCTCCACCCTTTAATTCTATTTTTGGAATCTATTGAACTTTTGCATATGTTGAAATGAAAAGAGTCTATATTAACACAACCACTTTTTTGTTACTGTAATGAGAGCCTTGAAACCACCACAAAGAGAAACATGCCTTTTAGCAGCTGAAACAAATTATTACAGCAACTGAGTCTTAAAAGGAATTTCAAGTAAAAATATAGTATTGCATGAAGTTGTTATGGCAACTGATGTTGTAGAGTAACTGCACTGGGGCAAGTTTTCCTCCTTCATCCTGCTCAGTAAAGTCTAGGAAAAACTTTATGATAAAATTGTGCCTTAATTAGTCAAATAAGTCATAAATATAGCTTATCCCAAAATCCTTAACATTCCAGCCTCATGCAGTCTGTGTGCAGTTAGTCTACTAATGAGAAAATATATCTACTAAAGCCCCACTTACCATTAAAAATCCTATCCAATATTTTTCTAATACAATTTATCAATTTAAACACATTGCACAATGTAATATTCCGCAGCATTCCATTAAAATGATAAATAGCTATGGAAAAAACAAGGGATTAAACATACTGTAATGTAATCTAACAGTACTTAAACATAAATAAAAAAAACCTTAAAAATGGATGGGAAATGTACCGTATTCACGAGCAGAGAGAGCCCAAGTCGCTCCCTGGGTTGGAGTATTAATAGGCCAGAGGAAGCAGAGCAATGAGAAATGACAGTCAACTTCAGAGGATATAAAATGTCCATTAGGCTTTGTTATAAGATTACATCAAAGCAGTTCATATGTTTTAATCTGGGGAAAGAGAAAGCAGCTACTTGGGGTCTGTGCCTGGGGGCTGCCTCTGTGTACTGAACCAGACAGTTTGCATAATGAACAATTTTTATTCAATCAGGATTTCAGCACAGATAGTTCCCACTCAATGGGCTCTAGCACAAATGGGGTCGGATATTGATGCTATTCTTCAAGCTCCACCTGCTGGCTCCGGAAGAAGTGCTGGTGGCTTTCCGAAGGGCCAGTCAGTGGAGGGACATCAAGTTACCGGGATAAAAATCCAAGCCCAGCCTCTGCACCTCATGCCTTTCTCAGTTTCAAAAAAAAATACCCAAAATCACCACCACCAAAAACAACACAGAATCCTCCCAAAAATAAAATGAAAACAAAATAAAAACCCCACCAAAAAATCCCCCAGACATTAGAATTTCCCAATAATTTGGCTGATTTGCTTTGGCAGATGTTGAGCTGCAGACGAGCTCCCGCGGCAAAGGTGCACGAGCTGCCAAAATCTGCCTGGTTGAACCCACCTGAGCACCAAGGGAGTTGCCTTGTGCTCAGAGTGCAGCCAAAAGGGCAGAGCAGCCAGGGAAATCATTCCATTTAGCGTGTGCCTCCTGCACAATAATTACTTATTTAAATTTTACCCTGCCGCTTGAGCCATTAGAAAAACGCACGATAAACAAAGGTGATTTTATGCAGACAATAGCTGAGCCAGTCATTTTTAAAGACAGGCACAAGATGACTTATCTCCCGGGATGAGCAGCTCTTATGAGAGAGCTGAAACAAAGTTTACAGCCTAAACCCTATTTCCAAGGGTTATTCCAGTGGCTGCACTGCTGGATCACCTTCGACAGCAGCGTGGAGCTCTCTTACCCCACAAATGCAGCCCAGGGTCGCTAACAGCTTTCTGGAGAGGAAGAGCCCGGGCAACACTTTGCTGCACAGAAGTACTTGCTAAACCCCAGGATGATCATTTAAAGGTTTCACTTGTACACCTGATAATTCAGAGTTAATTAGTGTGGGCATATCAGAGATGTTTCTGCCTGCACCTCTGGATCCTGCCTATTGATCAGGCGCTGCGGCTGCTCTCGGCTCCGGGAGGAACTGTTGCAGTGAATTTCACTTCCTGCCTGATTCAGGTAGGCTTTGCTTCTGACTGGCACCAAATCCCTTCTTCCTATTTCCAGAAGAAAAATAGCTACCTTTTAATCTAGACCTTCCAAAGCTCCTGCCATGCCTGTGACGTCCTGAATGCAGAATTATGGCTTTCCCTGGTTCCTGCTCATTTGTCTGGAAGCCTGTAGGTTGGTGCATCTCACCCCCAGCACTTTTTTGGCTCCATCCAGAAATACTCTTTTATCAATTCATCTGACAGCGATCCAGCAGGAAGGGTGGGTTGGAAGATGATGCTAATCCAGAGAGACCATTCTTCAGTTGGAGCATTCATGAAGTCTAATGAACTATTGGCAGAAAGGGACTTCTGTGGCGCAATTAAAACCCGCTTCTGTGAGACACAAAATATTGCAACTAAAAGTTAACGGTGCCAAGCAGGGGGAGGTGGATTAGCTCAGGGAACATAAATTGGTGAGAAAAAGCCACTTCTTTCTTCCCCCACCCCCCCCATCCCCAAGCCTTATGCATTAAGCAAAGCTGAAATAATGAATATGTATTGCAAGGTGTTTGCTACAAGCCTACTTATAAAGTGCACAGCCAGGAACTCCTGGAAGGGGGGATTTATGGGAGCAGCCACACACAGCTGGCACACCGTGTTCTGCAGGCTGCAATTGGGATGAATGCCCCCCCTGTAAGCACTTAGCACCCACCACAATAAACTAAGGTGTATAAGCAGAGTCTAAAGTTTATTTTCAGGAGCATCCCTTGAGGGGGAATGCTAAATCAACCACCTCAGGTTTGGTAAATTCAACAAGAAACCTGAGCTGGGAGAGGGGACGTGGCTCATCTCCTGCTCTGAGCTACCCAGTGTCCTTAAAATGCTCAAGGAAGCAGAGGCAAAGCAAGGGAATAGGTTGCTGCTTGAGGACTGGACCAGTCATTAACATCAGATGATATCCCATTAATCAGAGGAAATGACACTAACATGACCATTACAACGCTGTGATCTTTCACCAGCTTTGTTATCTGAGGGGAAAAAAAAAAAACCAAAACCCATCGGACACTAAGTTTTAATTTCAAACAGAAATTCACCTTCAAATTGCTTTTTCTTTTTGCATTTGTTTCCAAGCACAGTAATTAAAATTCTAAATCAAAAAACAATTACCCTTTTCCTTAAATCTCACTTGGCAATGAGCATGCTCTCCCCAAAAATCCGACACAAGGCCGGAGTATAACGAGAGCAGGTCAAGCAAAGCTTTCCACAAGGTGAAGGCAGCTCCTGGAGCTTTAGCATCAGCCAGGAGCCGTGGTGATGCAGGCGCTGACTGCAAAGGCTGGCTTAAGGGCTGATGCTAAAGACCATGTCCACTGATAGGTGGGATATTAATGCCACTCCTTCCTTCAAATCCCCTAAGTCTGCACTGCTGCCTGGGAGAGGTTTGAAGACTAAGATATATTTTTTGAATTATTAATCTCTTTGCAGAAGCCGTACACTCGGAGACAGCACGGAAAAATAGGTTAAGGCTCACAATAAGCTGAATGAGTTAAATCAGAATCAGGCAAGTATGCTGACAGCCAGCTCCTGCGACTCTTAAGCTTATGGGCCAAGGTATGAGTACGAGGGGAACAGCAGGATCAAGTCAGATAAAATGAACATGTTGGGTTTGACTAGCCTATAAGGCAGGGTCAAACAGTGGCTCGCTGGTGGGACCTATTGCCAACGTGGAATGAGTGACTGAAGCAAAGAAGGACTGACATTACTTTTCCAAATTATAAATTCTGCTTCCCAATCTATCTGAATGGATTAACCTCAAAACATGAGATCCGGAATTTAAAGATTCAGAATTCAGAAGCTATTATGAGTCAAGAGCAGGAATTAGCATTCGAGTTATAAATATGCTCTAACAAACTGACAGGAGTCGGCTTGCTGTTCCTTCCCTTTTTGAAGATGGTGGCATCATACTCGCAATATTTAGAGATATAAACCTAGAAGTGATTTTCACATCCCAGCTGGATGTTAACAACGTGGCTTGTTGGGAGAACACTGCTCCTCATCTAACCAGGGCTGCCATGCAGGAAGCTGTTACAACAAGGGAGGCTCTGGGTTTCCAGCACAGGGGGTGGGAGCTGTCCGGGGAAAAAGCACTGTCCCAGGACACAGAGCTGTGCCACGGCACCTACGGGTCCTCCCTTACCCAAAAGGCTGTCAGGAGAGAGGCAGACATGAGCATGCTCTGAATAAACAGGAGCCACTAATATCAGAGAAAGTCTCCAGGCAGTAAGTAATGAAGGCACTAAATAACTGTACCCGCTATTCGGATTTTCTGCCAAACATTAGCCAATTTAAAAGGCAGCAAGAGGCCTTTTACACAGGGAGAATTTCTTTGAGCACCGACTTAAAAGCTGAAGTTTGGCAGGAAAGTGTCTGAGAAGGATGGGGGAGAGGTAAAAGCCAATTTCACCTGGTAATCTGCTACACTATTTGTGTCCTACCCAGACCACACTTCATGCATTAAGAACACACTGCAGCTCTCCCCCGCGCTGGGGGAGCGGGGAGCTAATGGTTTCTATTACAGGCGTGTGTGGAGGGTGGCTGTGGCATGCACATCTGTCTGCAAAATAGATGTTAGCTCTGGAAAGTGCCTAAACACCTCCGTTCCCCGGCAAACGGGGCCGGCAGTCGAGGTTTTTTGGGCTCCCTCCCGGCGTGACAGGCAGGGTGATTGACAGGGCTCTGAGCCCGAAGCCCGCACGTGCTCCCACTGTAAATAGTAAAGCTTGAAAGCCTCAGCCCTAACTGACTATTTCACAGACTTCAACTCAGTTACTCTAATGAGGATTTCCACACACACACACACAGAAAAAAAAAAGAAAGAAAGAGTCTACACATTCTCAGTGCAAGGGGGAAAAAAAAAAGCCAAAAACAACAACCAAACAGCAAAATAAACAGCTGGTGAAGTGAAATACGAGGTTAGAGCCCTCTCTGATTCAAGAGAAGATTATTAAAACAGCTATAAAGATGGTGTTGGCATCTCTTGAAATGAGTTTGTTACATTCAGAAGAGGCAGTTACACATGACAAACCATTTTCTGTTTAATTAGAGGGCTCTGTGTGGAACACTTCCAGGCGGAGGAGGGGAGCAGATTGCCACCCAGCATCTCAATTATGGGACAGAGCCTTAACGATTCCACATGCAAATGTTTCTGACTGACCGCAGAGGGACCAAAAAAAGAGGAAAAAAAAAAAAAAAAAAAAAAAAAAAAAAAAAAAAAGAGCTGTTCAGGAGGTTAAAGAACAGGAGCTTTGTCCCAACCTTCAGCAATCTGGGCTTTCTTGCCACACCCATTAGTGCATATGGGTTATTTCTGCCCAAAGAATGGCTTCTACTTGCTGGCTAAAAAATAAAAATTTTCTATGGGGAAAATCACAGAGATACCCTCTGTCCAACCCTGGTTAAAAGCTTTCTATTCTTCCAACCAGGTAAAATAATTCGTGGTTGAGGAATGGAGCAGGACCTTGGTATTCGCACCAAAGCTCTGAAAGTAACCAGGCACAGAAAGGAAATTCTAGCTAATACAAGTTAAATATAGGTTATGTTAGCTGCATTTTACAAGCACTAAGAATGTTTTTGGAGAAAGCTGTCATTTTTAATGACAGCACAAGCTCCAATTACCACATAGCTGATACACTTGGGATTTGGAAGTTTTTTTTTAAATCACTTGAAATCTAAAAAAACCTTCATTATCAGCTTCTGAGTTGGATGTAAATAACTTCACCTGGTGCTAAGAAGTTTAACATTTCACAGGGGCACATGAACAACTTAAAGCCATTTATAAATGCAGCTTCAGCTTCCTGGCAATCTAAATGCAGTCTCTGGCAACTTGAGCAGCAGCAAAGAACACAAGGCTGGGCTGCAAAGGGGAAGAGGAGCAAGGCTGAGGGAGATGTGTGAGCATCACCAAACCCTGGAAAATGAGGTAAGAACACACCTCAGGCTGCAGATACCTGTCAGCTCAGGGGGAAGATTAATCTTGCTGCTGGGCTTAAGAAAGGCCACTCAAGCTTAGAGCAAAACCACTGAGCCTAAACCAGAGCATTTGCCCCACAAGATGCCTTGAGAACAAAAATGCAGCTATGCTGAGGAAACCCTCAGTCCAGTGGAACCCTCCCAGCCCTACCAAGCTGCCCCTTGGCTCCCTCACCCTTTCATCACTCACTGAGGTCAACAAACCCAAAAGGAAGTCCAAAAAAAAGCCCCCGGACTTGCTTACAAAAAGCAGAAATCTCCTTGGAAAAGTCTCCAAGAAACCAGCAGCGCAAACGGGGCCGCTCCAGCCCCAAACCCTAATGCAGGAGGCAGCATAGCTGAAGGCTGAGAATTCTCCTTCCCCCCAGCTAATGCGAAAGCCTTGCAGTCAGCAAGGAGAAGGGCAGCCTCCAAGCTTGTGGCAAGCACAAAGTGGGATTGAATCATTACTTGAAGAACGTGTTTCAGTGTCTATAAATAAAAACCTGCGAGGCTCCTTGCCAGGGAAGCGCAAGTCAATATCGCTTTTCTATATGCGCTGTCAAACTTTACTTTTAGACAGTATATTAATTACCTAGTCAATAATTGTGGGTTTCATTAGTGTATTAAATACCTCAGTCGATAATATTTATCCTTTTCAGAGTTGGTCTTCACCGAAAAACAAAAGGAAGAGTATTTTTTGATCCTGCAGTTCAAAAAGTCAGTGCAGCATAGCAGCAAGGCTTTAATGGAAAACATAAAACACTGGAAACAGACAAAAATCGGATTATTACTCTTATTTTTCAGCCTTTTGTACAATAAGCCATGAGGGAATTCCGAGAGCTAAAACTGATGGCAAAAAAAATTAGATTTCTTCCTCTTAATTGCTCAGCGGTGATGTCAGAGTGGACATGACAAATGTTCACATCTTTCATTTCTCCATCAGATAAACCAGCAACCTGGCTCTGCTCTGCCAACTTTGTGAGGGAAAACTCTCAGAGCAAAGAGCCCATTTCTGGTGCATCCTCTGCAGTGCAGCTTCCCAAGTGCCTTTATCCTAACCCAGGCTATCCCTGGGAATTACATCCCTGTGAGAGGTAACATCCTCACACGACACCTTAAAAAAAATCTAATCAGGCAACAGACACTCAGAAAAGTGATTTTTTTGTTAGTTTTGTTGATTTTTAAAATTTTGTTGCTGTTGTTTAAAATCTCCCTTTAAAGGGCGAAATGTTTGGGACAAATTAAAAAAAAAAAAAAAAGCCTTCACAAGTGTCCGGTTTATTTTAAATAACTTACAAGGATGGGAAAAAAGAAAAGCACAACAAGCAGCCAAGGAACACTCCCAAAGGCACGCTTTTGGCATGGCACAGAGGCTGAATTTAACAACAAATCAATGCAATATAAACAGGAAAAAACTAAAAACAAACAACACCCTACCCCCCAAACACAGACACCTAAATATCCAAATAAAACACACAGAAAAAATGCGGAACAGGCCTCATGAAAAATCCATCTGGCGATCCAAACTACTTTTTTTTTTTTTTTCAATATGCATATGATTGAAATGCAAAAATGTAAACATGAAAAACAGACTTAAAAACTGTGAGAAGGTCTGTGGGCCTCTTGCATCCTCACAGATAATGTATTAAAGAGAATTTCTACTCTCTGTAATAAGATTACTGATATTTACCGCACTACTCGGGTATTTATAATGCGTAATGTGCTGCAGACCACTCCTTTCCATGAACACAGGCTTTGGAAGTAGGCAGCCCACTCCATTTCACATTTTTCTTAAGCCTTTTATATCAAAGTCATGCGAAATTTCCCTTTCTTTCCCATCTGAGTCTCTCCAGCAGCCCTGAGGGCTGAGGGAGAAGCCCTGTGGGGTGGCCACTCTTCTCCAAAGTGGCCACTTGCTCAAGGGCTGGAAAACAAAAAGGGCAAAGGAAAATGACAAGAAAAAAGGGCCCAGAAGGAAAGTTAATATTCCCTCCTGGAGATGTTATGCGGCATCTTGGGCAGCAAATGTAAATACCACCGAGAATTAGGGATCAAAACATCGGAATCATCGGCTTCCACTCTTGCACCCGTGGCACTAAAAGGACAATCCCGGCGTGCTGGAGCACAGAGCCCACACACACACATTCACCCCAGCTGCCAGGCAGAGCACACACAGCCCAAAACAGCCACTCCACTCTTGATCCAGCCAAGATCACCATTTATTCCTTACAACAGCTCCAGGGATATATTACTCCTCAAAGCTTTGCTTCAGGGACAAAAAACAACCCCAAACAAACAACAAACCACCTGATGCATCTTAAAACCTCGGTCTGGCTCCAGCAGAACCTCTCCTCCAGGGACTCGTAAGGGGTCACTAACAACTCATACAGAATTCACGCCCAGAGAAAACACAGTTCAATCCCACCAGAGGGAATTAAGACAAACAGCAAACTACCTGAGCATGGCCCGGCAGAGCACGCTCCAGATCTTCCCTGGGCCACGCAGAACTCGCTGTTCTTGTGTGATTGTCTTGGCACCTGCCTGTTTCAAAACCAGCAGCCTCCCCATTCCATCTCTGCTATGTACATTTAATTTAAAGCAAAACACGAGCAGCCACGGGAATCCTCACCTCGCAGAGATCTAGTGGTGAACAATTCCAGAACCCTTTCAATTGAGCAAATACATATTCAGCCCAGGTAATGGCTGAAGCCATCCAGGATAACCTGGATAGTAGCAGGGGATTTTTATGATGAAGGGAAGGAAGGCACAGGCTCGTTTGCCAATAATCCAAATTAGCATTGTGAGTCCACTTAATTAGCCCAGTCAGAAGAGCCCAGAGCCTTGGTGAAGTTTTCCATGGCTCGTGCCAGTGGCTGCAGGGATTTACCAGGGTTCGGATGGCTGTGGCCAGTTGGCACTGAGGTGGGAGGAGATGCCTCCACAGCTTCCTTGCCTTCCTCACCCCTCAGCTGGATGCCTCACTTTCCTTGGATTGACAATTTATTAACCAGGTACCTTCAGCAGATCTAGCCTAAGATGAGGAGAAGGAAGGCAAGAAAGAGAGAGAGGCATATATCTTTTATATAAGTGGGAAATCATATGCCCCTCTCAGGATTCATTTTGCTATATTAGCTCTTCTAGGCCCCTCCTAAAAAAGCTCCTCATTCTCCTACTCAGCAGTGTAGTCCTCCTCTGTACTCGCCCCAGCTGAGTTTCTTTTTTGCCTCTCCACATTGCAGGCCAGAGCTGCACATAGCATTTGAGATGAGATCTCACAGCAGAGGCTTATATAATGCTGTGGCACTTGTATAGCTACACTAGAAATACCTTGCCTCACATAGCTTGATGTTTTTATCATATACTAGCTGATTAAAGCATGATTAAAACCCTCCAACTCTTCAGTCACTAATGAGCATCCACTTTAGAGCAGAGGGTTGTTTTTTATTAGCCCTCAAATAAATGGCTTTTCACACAAACTGTTTTAAGTTGATTTTTCTGTTCCAGTTCTCAAGGTCATTCAGCTGATCCTGGAAGATACCTTAATGCTCTTGAGTATTGATACCCTCCCTCTCTGGTGCTCTGGCTGATGGCATAGTAAACCCAGCAATATGGATGTGCAGCAATTCCCTCAGGGAGAAGGAGCTGCCCCAGCAGAGGCAGGTGTGCAACACTCAGAGCTGCAACACCAGCAAGCACGTGCCAAAAACAACACCCATAAAAACTTCCTGGTGGATATGGATAGGCCCAGGAATTGGAAATGAGCCTCAGGGAACGCTGTGCACTACCACTTGTTCCCAGCTCCCTAAAACTGGGTAGGAGGGATAGGAAGGGAGCAGTACTGAAAGACTGGTTAGCAGAGTGGAAAGATGGATTATCACCACTAACCTACCATTTGTCAATCCAGAACTGTGCTGAAGACTGTAATTTTCTAGTCAATGCTTTATAAGCAAGGTCAGAGGGAACACATACTTCAATAAAAAAAAATGCAAGACATCAGCAGAAGAACCCAGTCATGATCCTCAGAATCCAAAAAAGAAGAGGTTGTGTTCGCAATTAATGGGGCCAGAATAATGTGCTTCATGTCCATCAATGGAAATGACATTTACAGTACTTAAACACCAAGACTTGAGATGACAAACAGGAAATCACAGGGAATAAAGGGCACCAACTGAATACACTAAGCAACTGTGCTCTATGGAGCAAAATAAATAAATAAACCTCACTTCGGCTACCAGAGACCCACTGCAGCACTGCCTGGATGCTTGGAGCTGTGCAGCAAATGCCAAGCTGTGAGCTGCAGCCAGGGAACACATAATTAATGTGATTAGGAGCACACAGAGCTAGCATGCTCTGCTGACTGAAAAGCCCAGTAGCATAATTACTGTTTTCTGTACTAGCTCTATGTCTGAACAAATCTCAAAGCCTGGTTAGTTTTAGACTGCTGTGTAAACGTCAATAAAAATCCCAGAAGTGCCAGCTCATCAGCATTCTCAGGCACAGAAATGGTGAAAATATCACTGCATTTCCATGCTGTTAACATCAGGCAAAGAAGTCTCCATTCTTCACTCTAACCTTAGAGTTTGTAATAAGGTAACATCTCCCCCAAGTGAATGCTTATTATGAAAGCTAATTAATTGCTTTCCAGTAATGAGAAGTCTTTGGTGTTCAAAGAAAGCAAAATTTCACTACACAGGAATTAAACAGTGTTTATTGAAACAAAGCTCCCCCCATTTAGACTTCTTTCTGATTAACATCGTTACAAACAAAACCAAAGAAACTGAACATACAAACATATAAAACATGTATAGGCAGGAATAGTCAGCCAAAAGAAAAATCAGTCTGAAATCCATAGTATTAATTGAAGAGAAAACTAAAGCAATGCTTTGTAGTTGCCTGGATTTCCCTGGGGGATGGAGAGTCAATGCTTATCTGCCTTCCTCAGAAGAGACAATTTTGATTAATATCAGACCCATCTGACTCAGTCTATTAAACCCTGAAGGAAGGATATTCTTCAGATATAAGAGATATGTCTTTGATTAATAATTCTACCATATTGCCATTCCAAGCATTAACAACTGCATGGCACCTGTGGAAAGCAAAAGCCTTTGAATTCCATGGAAGGGAACTAACTTGTACTAATAGACCTGTTCTCTTTTGTCCATATCTGAAAGCTGTGTGACACTGTTCCTCCTACCCTCTGCTGAACAAGTCAAAGTGTCAAGGTTGTCACTACTTCCTTGCAAAGAAGACAAAATGGTTATGTAATTCAGCTTTACATATAGGAAGAGAGCAAAGTTACTTCAGACATCCCGAATGGTCTGTCCGAAGACCTCAGCAATCTGTCTAGAGATTGCTCTTCAGTGCTGTCAGAGTTTAACAGACCACAACAGGCTACAAAATGGTGGCCATCAGAGTGCACTCTCTCACCTACCAGGGCACATCTGCAGAGAAATGCAGCAAATCACTGAGCCCACTACGCTGGGCACGGCGGAGCTAATGCCGAATTGTCACACACAGGGTGGGGAAAACGTCAGTGTAACATCATCTATTGAGCTTTTCCTGGAAGTTCTAGGCTCAAGCAGCCAGCACTGGCCTCCTCACCCCAGCTGAGCATTCCTCCTGATGTTGGCGATCAACCTCTTGCTGTATTCCCTGTAGTTCACGGGTTTGACGTCCAGTGCTGTGGCCTTAATACGAGATTCATCCTGTGAAAGAGAAGTCTTAGTATGTAAAAGAACATGAAGCACTCCAGGCATTTGGTTCCAACCTCCTTCTGCCCCAGTAACTCACTACTCTTGCTATCTGGGTTAGCTGGGAGTGCCAACGCAACTCCCTGAGCTGATATGTTGTTTTCATGTGAAACCAGCCACTCTTGGTGAGCCTGAGAGGGAGCAGCAAGGATCCCTCCTTCAGAGCTCGAGATTGACAGTGTTTGTGTGATCTTTGGAATCTTCTGTTCTCTGTGAGCAAGGGAAACCTCTCCCCACAAACACAAGAAGAGGAAGTCACCTCCTATGGAGACGAGTCGAACTACAAAAGCCACAAGTTACATTATTTGCCTTTTGGGCAACACTTACGTTGTAAGTCTCCAGTTTCACTCGGATCCTGAACTCATAGGTGTTGAAGTTTGCATTTTGGAACACTTCTTCAAAAGCCTGCTCGTTCTGAGGGAAGGACAAAGACAGCGATCAGCTGCAGACACTCCAGGCTCCAGTAGTGCCATGAACTTTAAGAACAGCTCAGCTTTTGGGGAGGTTGGCAAAACACTGGAACTACCTGGCCCACACATGCAGAGCTGAGTATTCCATCACATTTTAGATGCCAAACTCAGAAGTTTTTAAGAAAAAAAAAAAAAAGGTGAAAACCTTTTAGCTGCCTAAACAAAGGAACATACAATTTGCAACCAGGTACAAGGAACAAAAATACTACAAATCTACAGGAGCTGCCAAACTGGCTGATTCTGATGTTGTGCTGCGATCACAAACACTGGCAGAGTTAACTATTTCTCTGTTAATTGCCTTATTAGGCATTCTGGTTTTCTGCTTATCCATCAAAGCTGTACGTATCCTTCACATCCTGACACAGGCCTATTTAAGAGAATGTTCTATAAAAAAAGTGGATCCATGTTTTGAACGTGCTTTAATAACCATGAGAAGGCTGTGTCATATTTATAACATAAGCTGCTTCTAATTACCATATGAACACTAAACATCATCATCATCATTTATAACAGACAATTTGTCAAAACAGTAGAAAAGGAGCAGGCAAGTCGTGGAGACTGTGAAAAAAAAAAGTTTATTTTTGTAAAAATATGAGTTGTAAAAACCTTTGCTGACATTAAAAAAAAAATCCTGCAGCCCCCTGATGATACTGACAAGTAATTATTAATGCATTTATCTACCAGATGCACTTGACTTGATCAGTCACTCCAGCAGCAGACAGAGCATCTGATCTGGAACTGAACCCACCCCAGTTCCACTCACATTCCAAGTGTTACATCTGCTGTTTTTCACTGTGTGCAGCACTATTTTACACTACACAGTCGTTCTCCTAGGGTTTAGGAAAGCACAACAAATGGAGGTGAGCAGGAGCAGCTAGGTTCACAGATTACAGAATTCAGGCACATCCCTCCTGAATATTAAAACCCCTTCCTTTGGCCATCTTATGGATTAGAGGGTAAGAAAATTCGCTTAATAAAGCATTTAGCTCCTCTTTGCAGCTCTGTCACAAACTGTGCTAAACCATCAGTGAGTTGAAAATGCCCTCAGCATAGCAGTCACTGCTCCCCCACATCCCCTCCTTTGGTATCTAACAAGCACAGGCAAGGAGCAGATGAAAAACCCTGCACATGTATCTCTGCTTAGTGTGGTCACAGGCTGTACATGAACTCCATCCATACTGTGAGCAGAGAAAAGGCTCCCACCAACTTCACAAGACACTGCATCAGGTCTATCAGAGAAAAACCACTAAGAAAAGCTTACTGCAAATGCATCGAGGACCATTTTTAAAGGCTCATAAAAGTGTCAAATCAAAACCAATTTCTCCTGGAACACAAAGCATTCCTGCTCAAGGGCTCACTCCATATTATGTTCCATTTTCTATCCTCAGCCATTTCCATTAGGCAGCTCTTCAAAAGACATTACATGTTTGTACTGGTACATAGGATCTGCTGCCTCTCCTTCCCCACCCAGTTCTCTTCAGCATTAAAAGAGACTAAGAAATTTTGTTTAAACTCTAGCAGAGATTAAGTGTGGCTGAAGTAAGGAAATATTGACAAGTTAAGAATGCCTGAGAATGGAAATTGAAAAGTGCAAGCACATCTAATTAGAATCCCCCCCAGGAATACATCTTCCTCCAGAAGAGAGGTGTCCAGCCTTCTTAATACCACAAAAACTCAGCATCCCAGAGCCACAAGCTCTGTACCCTTCACCTCTGATAGCCAGAGCGCAGAAAATCTCCAAAAATCATTCCACATTACAGAAAAAACAGCCCTGCTTTGCAGAAACAGAGGTCTACAACAGCGTCTCAAGACAACAGCCTCAACAATCCCTCCTGCTTCATTTCCCTCCCACAGCCAAGCAATGGGTTAACCAACAACTGGGATATCTGTGGAGGCCTGGAATCAACCAGCCTTAGCCTGGGAGCACAGCAAGGCTCATATGCAATTCAAGAATTTATCATGCATTCCACATCATCATTTAAAAACAAAACAAAGCCACACAGTTTTTATACAGTACACAAGTAGGGAAAAAAAACCCAGGAAAGGATTATTTTGGTTGGAAGAAAGAAAAATGCAGCAGAAAAGCACAGAGTGACAAAGGGAAGATATTAGTGTCTAATGACTTACAACATTAAAAACTGTTCTAATCTGTCACAGAAAGTCACTTCAGCATCTCTGCCAGTGACCCATTTTACAAATCACAGTTGTCACGAGACCCACAAAGTTCTGATGATATTTGGGGGGTAAAAAAAGAGCCTTCAAAAGTAGGCTCACACACATCAGTTCAAAAAGCCTCCTGCCTACTTGCAAAGATACATACAAAGTGTTCTGGAACTTTTTGGTTTTGTAAACAAATTTTTGGAATGCATCAGGGATAATGTTGTCAGCACTCATTGCTGGAACAGGGGTTTTTTTGGCAGATTCTTCCAATCTAGGTACAATGATAAAACAGGCTGTCTTTTCTGCTGGAGTAAACATGAGTTAAAGCTGTCAGACCCCAGAGGCTGTGGCACAAGCCTGGAGTGATCAGTGCCTCTCCAGGCCCAGGTGATGAGGACAGGCTGATCTCCAGCTTTCAGCAGCCAAAAGAGCTCAGAGGTAGACAGACTGACTGTGGGAGCAAACCATGGGGGAAACCAGGCAAATCTCTGTTCTTCAGGCAGATGGCCCGTGGAAAATAATCCCGAGGAGAGTAAACAAGTCCCTGCCAAGAACTTCAGGCTCGGGAGAAGCAGTGATTTGTGAACTTGTAAAAGAGACTGAAGGCCAGCATCTGGGGGACAACCTTGGGCTGAGCTGAGCTGGCCTATCACCCAGAGAAAGGGCAAAGCAAATCTTTGACAAATGAAACAGAATACCCCTTTCTTTCATATGGCATTTTTCTATGTGTTTTAATAATGTTAATTCCCACAGCAAGTACATGATCATATCCCACTGCCTTTGCCACATTTACTGTACATTCAGCCACAAATATCAGACCATGCACTCTGGTGGATCAGCACTGGTGTTCCACACTAACCTTACATCTTTGCCAGAGCTGCCTTCAAAACATTACAAGAATATTTCCTTACCAGAATGATCAAAAAACCCCAAGAAATCTGACGGCAGCCCAACACAAAAGGTGTGAAACATAGTTCAGCTTAAAGACAAACAGTAAAAATACAGTAAGTTCCTTGACTGACCTTTTCCTTCAGTTCTCCCAGGAAAGCTGCGTTTTGCCCAAGAATGAATTCTGCTGACTCCTGAAAACAAGTCAACCACTGATATTCCAGACAGTCTGCAATGGTCACCTAGAACACAACAATAAATCCCAGAAGGTTATTTCACCCAATTGCCCTTTCCTCCAGAAAGACAGAAGACAACACAAAAGAAAAAAATACCTCAGAGCTATAGAGTTTTTAAATCTCCAGTAACCCTCAGAGCCTGACCTGTATGTCCTTTCAATCACTGAGGGTGGAAAGCAGTGACTTCCCGCCTTTCTGAAGCTCCACAGAATGTCCATAACTTAACACAAGTTCATAATGTCAGTAGACTGAACCACAGGGAAAGGCCAACAAGATCATAGCAGGACAACACTGATGGATGCTTAGCTGTGTCCTGCTGCCATGGATGAACTGTGAGGAAGAACAGCTATCCCAGAACAACAGCCACCAAGGGGGACAGCAGCAAGTCTGCAAACTGCATTGACTTTGTAAATACTTGAGCATAAATTCATGTAACACTGTGTTATGTTATGAGGAAACTATCAAAAAATTCAAGGACAAGACAGTTGAAAGATCAATTTCCAGCCTCACATGCATTTCCTGGCTGCGTTGACAATTAGGGATGGGGAAATGGGAAAAACTGCTCTGAAGGCCTTGAGTGTACCCTCAGCATCCCCTTTATATTCTCCAAGAATGACTCTGCTATGTAAAGCAGTTCATGTGTTCCTAGAAGTTATCTGATAAAAATTATGCAGAAGCAGTTTGTGTTTTAGAGAGGCTGCAGGGATAGTTCCCTTCTCTCTGCATGCCCACCTGGCAGAGCATTTCTAAGAAGCAGATACAGCTCTAATTTATGATGTAAAACAGAAGAAGGTTCAATGCCTATAGTGTAAGTGGGCATCACAATAATAATCCCCAGACAACTTTCTGAAACAGGCTCCATTAAAAGCATGAGGCAGAACAATACCTACCAAAAAAACTGTACTAAATATAGGTAGCAGCTGTAAAAGTGCAATTACTGCTCTCCAGAAATGCCATTTTACTTCAGTTTATCTTCACCACTGAAGAGGCGGGGGCCATCTGTACTCTGCACTGCATAGTACACTTGGAAACCAGAATCAACTGAGCTAGCAGCAACTTTTTGGCAGAGAGAAAAGCTTTTAATTGGAGCATGAGGAAAACAAACTGCTAATCAGCTCAATGAAACATCCCTCACTCAGGTACAGCAGACAAACCAGCTAAATACCCTTTAGCTCACAGACAAACAGCACGGAGCTGCCTTTCCCTGGAAAGACTCTCGGTGTGGATTGTGCTGGGAACGCCCTGTAACGTGAGCCGGGCACTCACCAGGAGCATCAGGCGGTACTTGAAGTTGGGGAACTCGCGGTCGCACTTCTCGCAGCGGTAAAGTCCGTTCTGCTGGTCTATCACCTTCTTGTTGCAATCCTGCGAGGGACACGCCTGGTACAGGCAGTTCTCTTTGCGCAGATGTACAATTGTGCCCACACAGCTAAAATAATCTGCCTGCCAGAGTGAGTGTGCAACATTAGCCTCAAAATACTCAATGTTTCCCCCATTCTGAATTAACGACAAAAGCAAGGCACCCGTGCTTGGATATTTAGGATTAGAAAGCTTAACAGCTATGGATTACTGGGAAACTGTAAATCAACCCCTCTGTTGCAATAATTTTCAGGCTTCCATTATGTTAATAAAGCCCCTACAGCAAGATTATTTTGTGTTTCCATTGCAGGAAACTCCAATTGCCAGGTCTTCTTTAGATAAAGCATATTTGATTCTCCATTGTGTCTGTTCAAATCGGCACTTTTTCACAGGATTAAGATTCTCCACTTTCCTACGCTTCTTTTCGGGAACCAATACAAAAAAACAGAAAGCCTATTGTGTAGTGTTACAGATAAGCATTTGATTAAACTATAGCCTACAGAACAAAATACCCACTCACCACACTAAAATAATCATCATAATGGTTTAAGACCATGGTCAAGTCTTTCAGCAGAAAAATAGAGGTTGCTTAAGAAGCACAGGCAAAAATTGTCACAGAAAATAGCTGAATTACAGGTAAAGTGGAAGTCTTCAAGGCCAGGGTGGATGGGACCCTGAGCAGCCTGACCTAGGAGGTGACAGCCCTGCCTTTGATAAGGGGGTTGGAAAGAGGATCTTTAAAGTTCCTTCCAACCCAAACCATTCTGTGATTTTAAAGGGTTTTTATTCTATGGATAGAAGCTCTTGTATATCCCAAACAGCTTAGCACTGAAGTTTGAAACAAAAAAATTAAAAATAAAAAACAGTACAAGCCTGGAGAGGTTTCTGGAATGAAAAGCCTGAGACCTGGGGTTTATTACCAGCTTTTCTATTGACCAAGTGTGCATCCTTGAAAACCACTTCCTCCTAATGCACCTGTTCCTCCTGGAACACTTTGTGCTGTTTCTGTGAACATCTTTTGGGTAAGAACATCGCCCCTTCACTTACACAAGGCTTAGAATTCTCTTGCAAGCAAAGTATCACATTGCAACATCAGCAACAAGCTTAGATTTATTTGTAAAACAATTATATTAATTAATAGCATAAATTCCAAGACAGTAAACACACATACTGCTCAACACCTGGACTACTCCAATAAGCAGAATACCTGCACAAAGCCCTGCTTTTTATTTTCTCCCCAATACACAAGGCTTGTGCTGAGTGGCAATGCTTTTACCTTATCTCCTTGTCCCAAGTTCTCAGATTTGGCTTCAAACAAAGTTTTCCAGTTGGTATTTGCTCCAGCTGCTGGCCCACCCCTCACATCAGAGATGGAGGCACCTTCCAGAAGCTGCCCCTCGGAGTCAAACCTGCAACCACAGAGATGCACTTCTATTTTTGGCGAGCAGATCATACAGACTTATCAAAAGCTTACATTTATTTTCATGTGCTCCATACATGAGGGATTTTTTATCAATGATTGCAAAGGAAACAATTACAGTAATATGTGTATATTGCAAACAAAAATAGCATTTCAGAATAAGTTAATAGTCTGACTTAATTAGCACAGTATTTTATAAACCCACAAAAGGAGGACAGCTTTGTTCTATATAACTGCAATTTGTTTGCCAGCTAGTGGTCAAACCATGCACTGCACACTTCTTAGAGGCAGGCAGATAACAAGATTTAAGGGCATCAAGATATTTCCATAATTAAAATTAAATTACATGGTACCATTATCTTCGCAGCAGCTTCGAAAGAAAAAGCAAATAGCATTGAAAAGATTATGCTTCCTCTGTTAAAATAAGAAAGCACAGCTCTTCAGCAAAAGGTTGCACTGCCATCCCGTTGTGATGGGCTTTGTGATTTCACAAACACACCAACGAGGCTCAAAAATTGAGCTTAATTAAAGTGTGACAGTAATAGCTAAAACCCACAATCAATTTTATCTCCAACAAGCCTCTGAAGTATGGGAGAGCCACAGCTCAATGACAAATGGAGGATGCCATTTATTTCATCCACATTTGGGTGATGTAACTGGAATGTGAAGACTCAGGATTCACAAGCCTGATGCTGTTGGCACTTAAGCCTCCACACACACACACAACACACACACCACGTCTCACCATATTCAGAGTTACAGCAGACAATTTAACAACTACCTGCAGGAGAGGCAACAATGAAATTGCTTTGTTTTCCTGACAATGAAAGCGTTATTTTGCTATCTGAAAAATATCTGGCAAAAGCTAAACACTGAGAGATGTCAAATAGACCCTCCACACTACCTGAGTGCGTATCAGATTCCACACAATGGAAAAGCCTGTGGAAAAAAAATGCTCTTCTCTCAGATCATGCCTCAGAAAGTGGAGCTGGTCAAGCCTGATTTCATGCTGCCTTCCAAGGCTTTGGGTCAGCATGCACTACCCCGATTTCGATTTTTCAAGGTCTGTCATGGAATTAAAAGTTTTTTGAATTGAACAACTTAAGAAGGGCAGCCTTCCAGGCTCTAGGGCTTGCAAGCCAGAGAAGTTTCTGCAGCTCTGGAAGCCATACCCTCTGCCACCTTCCCTCTATACACACTGTTCAAGTACAGAGAAACGAAACAAAAACAAATACTCTGCAGGGGATTGAAATGAATCAACATAAACACACTCCTACCATCCTCGGAGCTTAAAAGCCTCTGGGCTATCAGGGTTGATGACAACAGTGCTGGAGGACAGGACAGACAGGCTTCTGCCACCAAAATCAGAGACACGGGCTCCTTTGATGGCAATCACAGGTTGTCTGGAACCATCAAACTGTTCAGCCTGCATGTGTGAAAAACCAGAGAGCAGCAGCAGCAGGTTACAGCAAAGGTACTGAACTTGTGGTCATAATTCACAGATCATGACAAGAGACTGAACCTGAATCAAACTGCCTCACTGTATCTGAAAGGTAAGGGTTTGAATGGTGTCATTAGGAGTTTAAGCAAAGGTAGGTGACAATTTTCTGTGCAATCCTAACACCCCGTTTCCTGGGGAACCAGAGAACCTTTAAGTCACACCACTGGTTTGTTAGAAAGGACTGGTCCCCTCTGTGAGCAGTTTTACACCAGGATTTTAGGAAGGGAGATGCGTTACAGGAATGGAAACAAAATTAATTGTTCATATCAGACTCCTCAGGAGATAAAACAACTCACTCAGCTTCACTGAGCCAATCACGTCCATCTTACTACCACTTACAGAGAAGTGCAGCTATGCTGACCAAACATTTTTACTCAACTTTTCCATTTTCTGTTTTTTAGTCTCATAAAGCTGCTCTAATGCTGTTCAACTGCCATCATCTGAGTAGTCTGACACTAACAAAGAACCTCATGGCATGAGAGAGGGTTTGAAAGGTATAGATTTTATGGACCCCACACCACTCAGCAAGCAAGGGGATCATGTGCTTAAAGATAACAAACGAGCTGGAGTTGCAGCAGCACTCACTGTACCCATGAGATGCAAAAAGAACAGAAAACACATCCCAGCAGTCATGGCAAGGACTGGTGTAAAGGACATGCAGATTCTAACCCCAACTAACTGTGCCAGCTGCAAGCCATACCTCACTCCCCCCGCTCAGTGCTTGTTGATGTCTCTGTTCTACAAGCAAGCAAACAGATTTAACTTCACAAAATGCAGACCCTGATCTCTGTTGGAAGGGTTATGCCAGGAATTCTATACCAGCAGTCTCTCCTCTTATAACCTGGTTTGATCTTAAGGCTTTGTGATACTAAACTTCAGTTTGCTTCATTTGTATCAGCAGATGGTTAATGGTGTTTAGGTACCTACAGTATCAGTACACTTGATCATTTAGCCATAAAGCATCACTGTCAAGCTGGCAGGATCACTCCCATTTTATAGACTGGCACATAAATCCCTAACTATCTATAACAACAGTGGAAAACAAAGTAGCCTGTTAAAAAGATAAGGAAACAGTTTACTGCAACTGTTCAAACTTTCACTTCCAAGGCTCTGATTCTTTAAACTCCCAGCGTGAGACAGAGCTGCTCAACCTGCTCATTAGGCAGCAGTTTATGCAGGGCAACATGTATCCCACTCTACCAACAAAATTCACCTCATTTGGAACAGCCATGGCCACCAGGCTTTTCCACAAACTGCAGCTCATACCCTTTCCTAAACCAGGAGCCCGTTACCTTCAGTATTTCGGCCTGAGACACAATGTCTGCAGTTGTTCAGAACACATTAGTCAGATCATGTCAGCAGTTTGTCAGAGAAAGGTTAAGAACATCACACCTGAATGCAACCAGACAGTCTTTCACCTTCCCTCGGCCCCTGATCCTTAAACACCCAGGACTGTGTCAGTGCTGTGCCCATCTCAGGTGACAACAGCACCTCCTCACCCTACACCAAGGAAGCTTTGCTTAAGAGCAGGTAAGAGAGCACATACCTCATTTCCCCACAGCGTAGCTGTCACCAGTTTCCCTGATGTATCCATCAGATGCACGTTCCTCTTTGAAACCTCCCTATTGTTAGCTTTCACTGTAATTTTAGTGACATCTTCGTAGCTCTTACAAATTCCAATTACATCTGAGAAACAGTTACAATTTAGAGTTACTCAAGGGTCACAATTGGGGAATACAAGATCACAAGAGAAGAATTCAAACCTACCGTCAGATTTCTACCTTGTATCTTAGCTCCCTATTGAAATGAAATCTGATATGGAAATTAAGTGTATTATGGTAGGAATGTTCCACTACAGAACTCTTCAGTGCTTTAATTTTGTTGACGCAGTCATTAAGATATTCATGAATGCAAGCCTCGCCACATCAGAGAGATCAAGGCATTGTACTATCTTTCCCCATCACATTCTGTCAAAGGACTTCAGTCCTGATCATGTAACACACACTTGCTGTTAAAGCACAAGCAGGAGCCTTCAAAGTGAGTGTAACACAATGAAACAACTGGCTGGTGCCTGCACATAACCCTGCAAACATAAGTTCCAACTTTTAACAACTGTGCCTGTTCAGGTGGTAAGAGCTAAGGCAATCCCCTCTGCACTCTCTGAAAACACACCACTCTCGATATTACCCATCTACCTTTAAAATTCCCAGCTGAATGTCTCTGAATCACAGGCATCTTGTGCCTCTGAAACCTGAGAACCCTCGCCCCCACCCAAGCCTCTGATTTTTCCGGAGTACTTTGCCCAATAAATTACAGAAAAACAAACCTCCGATACTTCACAAAGCAAGCCAAAACAGTCATGCAACTTGGACTTGGATGCAACGAATTATGCCAAAATCACTACAGAGATAATTAGATAGTGAAAGAAAGCAAGACCACAGAAGGTATGCAATGCACACGTGCTGAGCAAGGGCATTTTTCTTTCAGCCTTTTTCCGTGGAAAACAGTGAGTGTAGTACAATAAACAACTATCACCTACTGTCTTTCATTTGAAGCAGAAGTTTGAAGAATAATTGTTATACACTGTTAGAAAACAGGGCAAAAACATCTTAACAGGAAAACTGCCCGAGGCATTTTTAATAGCAGCCACCACTGGAGGACTTTAATTAAAAGATCACAACACTCAAAGCATCCTATGTTCACTACCTGCCAAGCATTCAGGACACAAAAATAAAAACTTCAAAGCTTTAGAATTTGCCATTTTTCTACTTAGACTGACCAACAATGGAGTCTTTGGGCGTGTTCTCCAAGTCAGAGATGGATACAAAATCAAACTGAACAGATGGAAGATGCTGGGCATCATCACAGGGCACAACTGAAGTCTCATTAGTGAATGTAATCTCATAGTCATTCTTAACAGCTGTATATTGCTTGTTAGCAGTCTTCAAATTGCCTTTGGTAAAATAATATACCTACAGGAGAAAGCAATGAAACAGGGGATATCATCAGTAGTCAGGGAAAACAGATTGTGTTCACCTTTAAAAATCCTTGCTATGCTCAAGTTCTTCCTCTCCAGCTCCTGTCAGTCTAAGAAAGCACAAAGCTACCATACCTTGTTCAATTCAATGAGTGGAAAGAACTTGTCTGCTTGATCGTTGAATGCAGTAGCTCTAATCTCACCCTGCAGGAAAATAAGGGAGCTGGTCAGAACTGAAATTTGGTGTGGAAAAAGATTAAAAAAAAAATAAATAAATAAACCTTTGCAATGTTAAGTGGCAGCAGTTCTGCAGAGACAGAGGGGTCTGTCAGGGTAGCTCCAGGCGTGTGAGAAACAAACAACGCTCCCTTCACATCTTCACATCTGTAGTTATAGCTAAAATGACATATTCTACACCTGACAATCAAACCTCGTATTCCAGTCTCATTAGTACATCTACAGCTTCAGAATAAAAGGAATAAGAACTACATCCATCACAGAGACACCTCTGAAAATGCCAGGAAAACTGGCACTGATGAAATAAAATTCAAACAGACCCCACAGCTCCACAAGTTAGCACACAGTATATTGTGATGGCTCCCACTCAGATATGTCTATAAGTAAGAATTAATAACAATTATACCCTTACTAGATATAAACACTGGGTATTTTTACATTTAAAAAAAGAATGAATACAGACATTACACAGAGCAAACAAATGCCTGCTGACAACATGTTACATTATTAACCTCGCATTTTACACTCAATATAATCTAGCAGAATCTTGTTTGTTTTCACGACACAAGGCTGTAATTTGATAAGAGGTTTGACAAACGGCAAGTTTAGTTAGATTAACCAGATACCATTCCCCAAACAAACCACAGAGGAAATTTCTCAGTGTTACAATAATTTGTACTCCAATTTCCTCATGAAAATTGAAAGCTTGTAACTTGGAGGTAATGCTCCTCTCACTCCCTGTTTTGTAAGGTGTAGCTCAGCCAGGAGGAGACGTCACTCCCAATCTGCAGGAAACCACCACAACCCTCAGTGTTAGGTTGTCAGTTTGCATAAACAACTCTATTTTGAAGCTGCAAAAATCCAGTCACACACTATAGACTTTGATGAAAAATAATCAGCAATGCCGCACATTTAAGACTTCATTCTGGATAAAAACTGGCACGTTGATGCGCAATTTAATGAATGCAGGGATGCAAGTTTCGGTTGTAATAAAAAAAATCATTTCCGAAAAATGCATTTTATTTCCTCTATTCTGTCTTTATGAAGGGTTCATCAGCATCTGGCATACATTATCTTTGTCTCAGCATATGACACTTACACTTTCATCAACCAGCTCTATGGAGAAGAGCTTTCCTTCGCCACGGGAGTTGCTCCACGTGCGGATCTGGCCTTTCTGGGTAACACGGGCACAAATGGTCCACCTGAAATCATGCAAGAAATCACCATTCTGCACCTTTTTAAAGAAGAGATTGACTTGACAAACCCTTGGAACAGGCATGTGACTAAAAGCCAGCATCTTCCCACTGCACCTCGGCAACTCTTTCCACTGCTTTTCTGTTGTAATGGCTTAGACCATTAAAGGCAGAAAAGTTGTAGAGAAGGCAACAAAGCAGCCATAAAGCATCCAGTATGATAATAATAGTGAACAATCCTTCTGCACAGAAGCAGGCCTCAAATCTTTCACTCTTCTAGGGTACATTTCTCACACAGCAGTTTGCCTGCTCTGAAAAGCCACGCCAGAACTCAAGAGCTCAATTATAGGATTCGCATTTAACTTGGGTAATCAAATCAGTTTGCATAACTTAAAAATGTCATTCACTAAATAATTACATCCTCATGCTTTTCAACAGCTCAGTAGCCGAAGTGAATAGCTACAGAGCTGTTTTGTCATTAAGTTACCAAAAAGAAGGTTCCTTTAGGAAAAAAAAAAACCAAACCCCAGTCAATCGATTTTCAACTAAAATATTAAAAACCTATCAAGCTCAGCAGGGCAGATACACCAAGACAAATCTCAGATTGTTAAGAGTGTGAAAGGAAAGGAAGGAAAGAAAGAAAGGAAAGAAAGAAAGGAAAGAAAGAAAGGAAAGAAAGAAAGGAAAGAAAGAAAGGAAAGAAAGAAAGGAAAGAAAGAAAGGAAAGAAAGAAAGGAAAGAAAGAAAGGAAAGAAAGAAAGGAAAGAAAGAAAGGAAAGAAAGAAAGGAAAGAAAGAAAGGAAAGAAAGAAAGGAAAGAAAGAAAGGAAAGAAAAGAAAGAAAGGAAAGAAAGGAAAGATAACAAACACCCTTCCCCATCGGAAAAAAAAAACAAAAGAAAATAAAACCTCAAACAAAAAACCCAAAACAACACCACCAAAACAAAGCCCACCAGTGCTTCTGTGGAAGGTTTTTTGCTTGTTTCTCTGGGTGGTTTTGTGGTTGTTGCTGGGTTGGTTTGTTTGAACTTCGCTAATAAAGTCCAAAGAATGCAATGAACAATTTAAGAGACTCACACAGAAAAAAAGCAAAACAAAGCTATAGTTCCTCCATGCCTGTGACATGAATAAGGCCTGGCAAACCACAAGAACTCACTTGGACTGGTATGGATTCAGGCTGGCAATCGGCACCACCTTGGCCTGAGACCCCCCGGGTGTCTTCAGGACGCTGGGAGCATTGGCTTTTACAAACTGGTTGGAGGGAGCATGGTACTTGGGAGCAGCAGGACCTTCAAAAACCACAACAGAGCACAGAGGATTTCAGCCTTCCACACAAAAATCAGGTTAAAACCAACTCAGGGTGCAGAACTTTCCCACCATGCCATGGGGAGCCACACAGAGGGCAAAGCTCCAGGTAACACTGGAGCTCCCCGTGCCAAGTGGGCACCACAGAGGGGCTGGAATTTCATTGAATCATTTCTGTTCTTGGTCACAGGTGTTTTCTAGGCTGCAGAAAGCCACTCTCAGACCTTTAGAGTGCTTGCTCTGAAGTGGAGATGTGTCCAGAGTCAAGCACTCGAACACAGTTTAAGTGGCCAACAACTGTTTAGCAGTAAATTCTCTAAAATAACAGAATCTCAGGATGGTTTGGGTTGGAAAGGACCTTAGGGACCACTCATTCCAACTCCCTGCCAAGGACAGGGACACCTTCCACAAAACAATGTTATCCAGAACCCCATCCAACCTCTCCTTGAGACTTCCAGGGATGGGAAATGTTGCATCAAGACACCACTTGGGGGAACAGCTAAGGAAAAATAACCCTGGGGGAACAGCTAAGGAAAAATAACCCACAAATAGATTTTTGACATAAAGTGATACTGCTAATTCTTAGCTCAATCTTGTCAATGCATATGCCCAAAACTCTTGTGATCAGCTTTAAGCAAGGAAGGAGAAGCTTGTTTTCTGCTGCAAGTTTATAAGCAAATGTCAAAATTTTACTATTTAAAAATACTTCTTAAACACAGGGGTAAAGAATACAGACAAGTTAAAGCGGCACCAAGAGTTAGGATTGACAACTTTTTAGCTGGGAAAAAAAAGTCTACAAGGCTGACATTTAAATTGGCTGCATCTTTCAGTATCTCACTGAAATCTTGATCAAAAAACCACGTTTCTACATGTACCATCAAATAATTTCAGTCCTCTACTGCCTAAAATTTTTGGCCATTGTCTCAGCATTGATAACACACACACTTGTTGGCCAGCTCCAAACTGCAGCCCAATCTGGGTGCCCACAGAGCACTGTCACAAGAATGCAGTGTAAACAGACAAAAAGCTGTATTTTTGGTTTTTTCTTGGGGAAGAAGAGGGAAGTGGGACAATTTTTTCTCCGTTTTATAACCATATACAGAGAGAATTGAAAGAATTCGCCACGTTGAGCTATGGGTTACTCATTAATGGAGTTTCTTGTGCAACACCGTTAGACAAAGGATTTATTTAAATTGGAGCTGTAGTTTCTCACTGCACAAATCAGAATTCCTGCCCAGGATGACTCTTACCTGCTCCAGATAAATTGCCATTTTGCTGCTGTGGTTTGCTGGGTGCTGCATTTCCTGCTGGAGCTGCAGAACGTTGCTGCCCTTGCCCTGATAATTAAATGGAAAGAGACCATAGAGTAGGGAGCACAGTAATTAAAAGTACCCTTTTAGGAAATAAGATTCACATGTAAAAAAAATAATTAAAACCACAGAGAACATGCTAAAATCCAAGTCTTATAAGACCCAGGAGCAGCAAGTTATCTGTTGAACAGCATCACCATGGAGGAATTCCAGTCAGATCTCTTTCCTCAAGCAACTACTTTTTACTTGGAAAGAACTCAGGGCTGACGGTGATTTAAAAGGACAGCCCTGAAGTAATCTTGACAACTTTCACTGTTTATCAGCTGCTATTGCTCTGACAGGTAGTTTCTGCTCCTACCTAACAGCTAAGATAAAAAAAAAACTGTAGAGAATTCTGTCTCATAACTCAGAAAGGGCTAAAAATCCACTGGGTGAAGTCAAACCTGAAGTTAACACAAGACAAAGAAAACACCTGCTGTATTTTATTTCCGAAATATGAAGATGTTGAATGTGGGGGTGATGGAGTCATCACTTCAGAATTCACCAGGGCCCCTCTTGGCACACAGCAGTAAATTGCTTAGGGAGCAAACTGATGCCATAGTAAGTACATGCGGTCCATTTTTTTTAGATTCCAGGACTTTTACTTGCCTTAAATTAATGATAAATTACAAGGGAAAGAGCAGACAGGCATATCTAAAGTCAAAGTCCATTAAAAGACTAACTGACCATTCAAAAATTTGAATTCCTTTACAATGTAATTTGCCTCTAGATGAGAAAATACCCAACGTTTTTGTCCTTTTGGACACAACTGATCTTTAAGGTCGTGGTTTGCTGGGAGACCTAGGCCTGAGCAGGCAAACCCCCCCTGATTTGGGATGTGAGGAGGAAGATGCTCAGAGAAAGTGGACAAGGAGGTCAGACCAAGCCTGTAGAGCACCACGAGGAACAAAAGCAGAGAATTCCAGGACAGACGGCCCCAAACTACGGGAAAGGAGCAGCAGCAACACAAGGAGACCCCGGTGTGGTGGTGCCTGATGTGGCCCAGCCCATAGAGGCAACCCTCTGGTTATTTTTAATCCAAAAGCCAGGTCCTTGCACAAAGCCCAAACTGCTCCTCTAACTTGCTGCAGTAGAGTCACATCGGTGAACTGGTGACAGTCTCCCTGGCAACAGCGTGACGTCAAACTGCAAAATGTGTATTTGCTGCAGGTTCCACTAGATGGAGGAGCCAGGTCTCCCCCTTGCTCAGTGGCCTCAGGTGTTCAGAGGGTCAGCACTCCACACCCAAATTCATTTCATGCAAGGGAAGGTGGAAAAAAACCCAACAAAACACATGAAGAGAAAAATATGTCTGGCCAGGGGAGGAATATTCAGGAAGAAGAGGAATGCGGGTATGAAACAGCAAGAGGTTTCCTTGCTGCTTTTGTTCCAAACATGTTTTTTTCTGTGGGAATTCGTGATTAAAAAAAGCCCCACTGAAAACCAAACCAAAGACCACCACATACATTGGGACACGTGTGCGTTATGAAACACAAATTCACATTTTAATGGCTGCCTACCCACAACCGAGTGTTTCTCAACAGAGTAAGAATAAATTCACACATCTGTGCATGTGTTCAAATACAGAAGTAGCAGAAATATCTCTCCAATTTTCTCGCTTGGAGAGCCTAGGGACTCCTAAACTGTGATTTTTGGTGGCTGGTGGCCTACAGATCACTTAAAGTGCTCAGAAAACTGAGGAGGCTGCCTGGTTTTCACTGTTCGTTTTTATTAGTGGGAGGTTAAAAAACCAGCTGAAATACCTGCTCCCATTTCTGCTCTATGTGATGGGTTAGGCAAACCCAAGACCTTTGCCTGCAGCTGCCCCCCAGCCCACACAAAGGCAATAACTGTGCAACAGGAGCCCTCAGTTTCCAATAATTCGTCACCAAGAGGTTCTGCCACAGGGCCATGACACAAGAATCGCCCCAGAAATGAGCAGTGGAAAGGGAGAGAAGGGGAAAAAAAAATGCACTTTGAAACAATACACACCTAAATCACAGCAGTGGGAAGGGCAAGAATAAGGAGTTCAAGTGAATGTATAGGCACATAAACACTTCAGCATGGAAAGATTAATGACAGAAATTAAACATAAGTAGCAAGTCATTGTCATAGTTGAAAAGGAAGTCCAGCATCAGAGTAATTTGAATGAGATTAACGACAGTAATAACACAACCATCCAGTCCTCAACAAGAAACTAAAATGCTCCGTCTTAATTTTCAATACTATTATGAGAGGCTGCCTGAAAAGTTTTTATGATTTGTAATAAGAAGATTGTGTCTCCAGCTTCCTTGTTAGGCAGATTAACCACCTACTGCTCCCATGTAAAGTGGCCAAAAGCCAGCTTCTCACCCCCCTGGGTCCCACTGTGCTATTACAGTCTGAGAAAGAATATTCCTTAATCCTAGTTCTGGCAGGCTGAGATCTGTATTTCAAGGAAAACCAAAAGCAGGGCTGAAAGATACATTTTTAAAATGCCAGAACTTCTTTTTAACAGAAACCACAAAGTACATTTAAGATGTTCCTTTTGCATTAGCTGAGTGTCCCTCAAAAATACAATGTCTTAACATATACAGGAACTCAGGGAATATGCAACTTGAAATACACACCTCTGCCATTTTATCAAGGCCTTTGTGACAAATCTTGCAGCCTGCAGAGCAGCAAGGCTGGGCTAAGCTTACTTCATCTAAACTATTACCATCTTCTGTATCAGGAGCCTTATTTAGTATCAAATGAAAGGGTATGAAGCCGTCAGAATAAGATCATTTCAATAAAATGAAATACACATCACATCCAATTTGGCATCTTTCAACTCTCTAGTGCAAGCCCACACATATTATGACCACAGACCTGTAACATCTCCAAGAGAGTTTAGATTTGAAACCTCCATCGCAGGGTATTTTTGTAGAGTCCAAATGAAGAACACAACTTTGATCAAAGTAATGGTAATTTCACCAGAATTTATAGTTAAAGGTATATTTTCAGCTCGGTTCTGTCAGATACCACGTTCTCAGTGGTTTCTAAGCAACAATATAACTGAAAAACACTATAGTTCACAAGCTCTTGTATCACATAAGCAGGGAAATGGGAGAAAGGCACAAAACAGTCTGCTCAGTAGCTATTCTGAAAGTCTTGGTCTCTACAGCAACTGTGGGATTAAACCATAAAATCGGAGATGTCAACACATTTTTTAAACAGCAATTAGCTAAGTAACTATCAAAGGAACAAAGGATTCTTTAGGCTCATTTAACAAACGCCCCTCTTTAATTCCCTTGGAAAAAGTTAATGAAGAAAGATGTCTTTGCCTTTGCAACAAAGTAGATTTTTAACCAGAAGAGCAATGTACCTACCACCACTGTTTGTCCAAAACACTCTACAGCAAACTCTCGCCACTAATGTGCGGTCCCTTAGTAATTAAAATATATTGGTTCACTTCTCTTAGGATAAAAAAAAAAAAAAAGCTTCAGGAAGAGCTGTTTGCTATTAAATTCCAGCCATTATCTGTGTATACATCACTGACAGAGCTGTTAAAATATTTTCTTTAAGTGCTTATTATCCCCCCTCCTTTTTCAAAAGATTAGAATTGCAAGAGCAGAACAGACTTTTGAAGGTTCTCGGAGGGAAAAATGTTTTAATTTAGGAAAAAAAAAGTTTGTATGAGAGCTGCAAGCTCAGCACACAAAAGGACACAGTTATTTATGCAACATAACAAACCCAAATAGATTCATGGCAGGTCAGATTAAGGTCCAGCCAGTGCCTCAATCCTTTTCCAGCTGGGCATGGTAGGAATGGGCGCTCAGGGAATTCTGTGCTCGCCGTGTTTTCATACCAGTCTCTCATCTATGTACTTGGAACAATCTAAGTTTTAGTGCTTCCTGTACCTAACATTCATGCAGAGGATGTATTGTTATGTTTAACAGCCTTTAATGGATTTCTCTTTCACATCTAATTGCTTTTTGAACCTGTGCCAATTTTTGGCACCTACCTCCACAAGTTCCACAATTTAACTATGCAGTTTAGGGGTGTGGTGCAGCCTTTTGTTTTACAGCCACTGCCTGACAACACGAGAGCTAAAGAGCATCAAATGAACATATAAAAGAGAGAGAGAGATTCATCATTCTTTATTCATCCCCTCCATGCCATCTTAGACTTTTACAGATCATTATTCCATCTTCCTCCTCCTGTTTTCCTTCCAGACAGGAGAAATTATAATCTATTTGATTACTCATTATGAGGAAACATAAAATAGCTTCTGCTTACTTACTGGAACTCGGGGTAGAGAGACCACTCACTACAATAAAAACCTGCCAAGGTTATAAGGTATGGATACTCCAAATACCACGGAGAGACTTCAGCTTCAGCCATGGAGCAGAGTTGATTAAAGTAGGAACAAACCCCAGCTTGTGTTACCCAAACAAAAAAGATTTTCAAGATGTGGACATCACTGTTCCAGGCATAAACTGGTTTTTTTAAGTGAAAGGAAGGAACTGAAAGGCTCTCAGAGCTGACAGAGAAGTATTTGCTTACAGATACTCACCTTCATTGTATGGCTGGGGATTGCCAATAGGCCCACCAACCTGATCAGCAGTTTGCAGGACATTTAAATCCATCAGGATAACCACTCTCCTACAATACAGAACAGACAGCAAATAAAAGATTTTCACTCCCTCTGCAAGTCTGTCTCTGAATATCCTTTGCAGCAGGTGAGAGAAGCAAGCATTAAGGGCAGATTCTTTGGATGAAGGATCTGGAAGACAAAAGCTCTTCACTGTCAACTAAGCCCTCTCTTGAGGGACAAGTGAGCTTGAAACAATATCACGCTGCATCAAGGACAGATGACGGCAGGCTGAACAGGCACAAAAAATAGCTTGGGAAACCACTGTGTTTTAAAAGCAGCAAAACCATACCAGATTTTAGAATACAGAATATATTCCCTGCCTCCCTCATTGTACTCTCCCCACAAAAAAACACTGAATAAAAAGAACACAAATCTCAATTCATATCCTGCCAGACACATATGTAGTTTTTTCTGTGATAGTTTCACCTGGATCCCTTCTCCTTTTGCCTTCCCTCCTCGAGTTTTCCTCCTATCTGCTCAAATTTTAATAAAAGAGCAGATTCCACAACAGCTAAGTAACAAGATGCCTTCACTGTTTCTTTTCCACAGCACATAATTTTAAGGGAGCTTTGTACAAGCACTTGGAGTATTCCAGCTGGAGTTGGGAATATTGCAGCTGGAAACCTTATATTACTAAATCACTATACTGGATATATCTGATCCCACTGGAGTCACATTCTGCAATTTCTTTCTTCTGTTACTGGTGCTGTGGACTTTCCCTCTTGCACCCTAAAGCCTGAGAATTTTCAGATAATTCCAGCCAAAAGCGCTTGGCCTCTGCTTAGCCACAAAGGACAGAGCCCCCGCTGGTGCAGCTGCCTTTCTGCAGGGCTGTACTTAAAGATGAGCACAAATACCTTCCATCCTTCAGGCTGTTGACAATGAATCTGTTAACCTGGCAAATACACCGGGCTGACAAGCGTTCCTCTTCCACCAGGGAGTTCAGCTGGGTTGCCAACATGAATGCTGCAGGAGCAGAAGGAAAATATTGAAACAATTCATGATGCCTTAAAAAGGGGCTGCCATGGCTGGCCACTTTTCCAGCCAGTCAAGTGTTGCACTGGGTCTACAACTTGCTCAGTTTGAGACAAAAAAAAACTCAGTGCAACTGCTAGGAAGTCACCAAAACTGAACATAAACTATGATGTATTTATTCCCCACACTTCAGAGTGCAATGATTGCTAGAATGATTGTATATCAAAGAAGTGAGAGGAAGATTAAGCTAAATTACTTTAAAATCAATGTTACATGTAGAGGTTTCTGAATTTTCATTATACCCTGCAGCAAGTTAATTGCTTACATTTCCCAAAGTTCCAGAAAACAAAGATTTCATCTAAATTACAAAAAGCAGTTACCCAGTTCAGAGTCTGTGCCCCAGTGTAAACATCATTCTGCTTCAATATTCATTTCACCACTCTGCACTCAGTTACTAGACCAAGAACTTGATCACCCTTAGCATCTCCACACTCACAAAAACCTCCCTGCAGCTTGCCATACTCACAGGAGAGGGTGTTCACCCCATCACTCATCAGCACCCGGTAACGTGGGGGCCCAGTTCCTGTAGCAATAGCCCGTGTATTCTGCGGGGAAGAAAAACCCCAGGTGGTCGGTTCACATTTGTTCAGAAACTCTTCAAAACCGAAAGTGACATCAACAGGAAGTAATTTATTTATTCGGCTCGTTTGAACACTAATATCAACGGCACAACCCAAGTAATGTAAAACAAAATTAAGAGAACTAAAAGTAGAGCAGCCTTGCCCTGCAGTGGAAGTTTGGCTGCGCTCAGGAGCCCATATGCAGTCACCGAGGGGCTGGCACAGGAGAGAAGGGACAGTACTCACGATGACTTGCAGCACGGGCTTGGAGACCTCCTCCCCTTGCATTATGGCCTGGAGAAACGAAAGAGACGCTCAGAAAGGTGCCACCACCTCGCTCGGGGACGCCTCGCGACCCACAGTGACAGAACCACCGAATTAATGAGGCCGGACCTCTGAGATCATTGAGTACAACCTAGGAAGGGTTGAACCCAAGCAGTTGAGGGGGAGCTGCCGTGGGAGAGCCAGGGACGCGGCTATGAGCGCCACCGCTCCACCAGGACCACCCCCGGGACCAGGCCCGGAGCGGGGCCTGGTCGCCCCCTCGGGACCGGGCCGGACCCGGTGCACAGGCCCGTCCTTCACCCTCCCACCATGACCAGGACCAGGCCCATCCCAGTCCATCCCCATGCCCTCACCGCGATGGCCCCCTCGCTCAGCCGCACGCTCATGGTGCCGCGTCCGCCACCAAATCCTCCCGCCGCTGCCGCCAAATCCTCCCGCCGCCGCCGCCGCCACCGCCTCCTTCCGGCGCCGCCGTACGTCACGCCGTGCGTCCCCGCCAGCACAGCGCTCCTATTGGCTGACGGGCGCTGTACGGCGGAAGTGTTCCTCCATCCCTCACAGGGATGCTGCTGGGCGCCGCCATGGTGGTGGTGGCGGTGGCGCGGTCGCGGTGATGGCCCTGCCGGTGGCGGAGTGGCAGGGCCGCACCGCCCGCCTCTGGGCCGCGCTGGATCCGGCGCTGCGGGAGCAGATGGCGGCGGCTTCGCTTCGCGACGCGGTGCGGCTGGGTTGCGACCTGCTCCGGTGAGGCGCGGGCGGGGCGGGTCCGGCGCGGGGCAATGAGGGCGATTGCGGGACTGGAGCATCTCTGTTAATGTGTATAAATAAAAGGGGGTGTCAAAGGATGCACCAGGCTCTGCTCGGTGGAACGGGGCAAAAGGACACGAGGCAACGGGCAGACGCTGATGCCGAGGAAATTCCACGTGGGTAAAATTCCACCTTTCTACCTAACACGAGGCTGGAGATCAGCCTTTTCTCCCAGGGAACTGGCGATAGGACAAGAAGACAGAGGCTTAAACTTCACTTGGGAAGGTTTAGGTTGGACATTAGGAAGAAGCTCTTCGCAGAAAGGGTGATTAGACACTGGAATGGGCTGCCCGGGGAGGTAGTGGAGTCGCTGTCCCTGGAGGTGTTTAAGGAAAGGTTGGACATGAAATTCAGTGCCATGGTCTGGTTGATAAATTTGGGATGGGTCACAGACTGGAGCTGATGATCTTAGAGGTCTTTTCCAACCTTGTGATTCTGTGAATATGAGGAAGAACTTCTGCCCTGTGCCGTGACCACTGGCACAGATCAAGAGTGCGGAGTCTCCCTCACTGGAGACATTCCAGAACCCTCTGGACACAATCCTGTGCCACCTGCTCTGGGATGACCCTGCTTGAGTAGGGAGGTGGGACCAGATGATTCCAAATTGATTCTTAGCTGCTGACCCCGTATCCCACAGGACCAAGGAGGAGGAGGAGGCAGCCCTGGCGCGGTTGTGCCACCGGACACCCACGGACAAGGATCCGGAGGCCGCAAGCTGGTACCGGGAGCAGGGAAATCGGGAATTCCAGCGGGGCCAGTACCAGGCTGCCCTGAGGCTCTACTCTAAGGTAGGTGTGGCATGAGAGGATCCCAGGGTCCCACAGCACCTCACAGCCATAGGGATCCTGTGAGGGGATCCCCCAGAGGGGGTCCTGCAGCCCCTCATGGCTGAAGGGCTCCTGTGAGCGGCGAGGAGCAGCTCCCGTGAGGGGATCCCCAAAGAGGATGCTGTGAGGGATCTCCCAAGGCAGCAGCAGCTCTCTGGTCTCCACAGGCAGCATCCCACGAGCCCCCCAGGAGCGCCGAGGTGTCTGTGTGCTTTGCCAACCGCTCTGCCGCCCTCTTCCGCCTGGGACACTTTGAGGTGAGTGGACCCCACAAGGTCCTGGCTGCTTAGAACAAGAGACAGCAGATCAGGTGTGCTTCCCAAGCTATGCTTAAAGCATCCATAACTCAGCTTTCTGAAGGGCTCCTGCTTTGCATCTGTCTCAGGGTGCCTTTTTTGGGCAGCAGGTTGGTTATGCACATAGAATTTGCTGATTAACACATAGAATGTTTCTGTGAAATGAAAGAGCACGAGGTGGTTTCCAAGCCCACTTAAAAGGCCTTGTCTTTGTTCCTAGGTTTGTTTGGAAGATATTGCCAGGGCTGAAAGCCACAGCTACCCAGACAGGCTGCTGCCCAAGATCCTGCTGCGGAAAGCTGAGTGTCTGCTGAGCCTGGGGAGGTTACAGGAGGCACAGGATGCCCTCGGAGTGCTGGAGAGTAAAACTGCAGTGGATGGGGTCATGACTCCACAGCTAAAGAAGTTAAATCAGCTGAAGGTTAAATTACGTGAGAAAGAGAGGTGTCCAAAGCCTGCGCGAGAAGCACAGAGTGGCACTCAAGGGAAGCCAGAGGTCTGGGAAGAGAACAACAGAATCTCAGGTGCATCTTCATCTTTGAGCTTGAATTTTGATGCAGAGAGGGGACGTCACTTGGTGGCCTCCCGGGACATCGTGCCAGGACAGCGCCTGTTGAAGGAGGAGGCCTTTGTGAGTGTGCTGTGCCCCGGGAAGAGCCTTCCTGTGCAGGATGGGGACACAGCGTGGGACACTCGAGCCACGAATGCAGACCTCTACTGCCACCGCTGTCTGCGGCAGCTGCTGGCCCCAGTGCCATGTCAGGGGTGCAGCTATGCCAAGTACTGCAGCCAGGACTGTGCAGCCGTGGCATGGCAGCAGTACCACAGGACAGAGTGTTCCCTGGGAGCGCTGCTCCTCACCCTGGGGGTCTTCTGCCACGTGGCCTTGAGGACTGTCCTGCTTGCAGGATTTGCAGAGGTCAGCAGGCTGGTGGCAAGGTCCCACAGTGGGGACAAGGACCTTCAGAACCCTGAGGCAAGATGCAAACGTCCCAGTGAGGCACCAGATGCAGGAGCTGGTGCCAGAGGTATCCCTGGTTGTGACAGCAATGGTCAGTACCAGAGTTCCTACCAAGCTCTGTTCCACCTTCTGCCCCACACTGAGCAGCACAGCCCTGAGCACAAGTTCCTCTGCACGCTCAGTGTGGTAGCTGTGTGCAAACAGCTGCAAGCAGCTGGCCTGGAGGCTGCTGTGTTGGATCAGGAATCACCTCAACAGTGGTCTAAGCCAAAGACATGTGAAAAAACCTCGGGTGAATTGTCCCCAGAGCTGAAGACTATGGCAGAAGCAATGCTGAGGCACATGTTGCAGCTGCAGTGTAATGCACAAGCAATCACTGTAATGCAGGAGCTGGGTAAGATGAAAAACATTTAAGCCCTACTGTGTTCTTGTGGAATGGTTGGAGTTGGAAGGGGCCTCTGGAGATCATTCAGTCCAAACACCCTGCCTAGGCAGGAACAGGTGACAGAGGGACACATTCAGGCAGGTTTGGAATGTCTCCAGACCTCCCTGCGCAGCTGTTCCAGTGCTCTGCCACCCTCAGTGGAAAGAAGTTCTTCGTTATGTTGAGGTGGAACTTCTTGTTTAATTTATGGCCATTGCTCCTCATCCTGGCACCACAGAAGAGTCCAGCACCATTCTCTGACACCTGTACTTGTGTATGTATTGATGAGATCCCCTCTCAGTCTTCTCCAGACTAACCAAGCCCAGCTCCCTCCATCTCTCCTCATAAGAGAGATGCTCCAGACCCCTCATCACCTCTGTGGCCTCCACTGGACCCTCTCCAGCAGCTCCTCTTTCTTGTACTGAGGAGCCCAGGACTGTCCTGTCCTTGCCCATCTAGCTTGTGTGAAGTGCAGAGATTGAATTATCAGCTGTAAAAAGCTCCCATTGCAGATGGAAATGCCTTGTTTAAAATTTAATGGCCTGTCCCACGCTGGCCTGTTCTTTGGTGCTCACGCAGAGCGTGCTTAGCTGTTATTTATTGCAGCAATATCCCAGAAACCCTTCTGCTGCTGTCTGCCATTGGTCACGGTGCTCATTGCAGAGATTGTGTGGGTTTGTGAGTGTTCCATCTCAACCTCCTTGGTTTTCCTCTGTCTGCAGGGCCTGGAGATGGGGCTGTTGTGAATAAGGAGCCTGTGAGGCTGGCAACAGCCTTCTTCCCTGTGCTCAGCCTCCTGAACCACTCGTGCTGCCCCAATACCAGCGTGTCATTCAGCGGGACAGCCACCACTGTCAGGGCGTCACAGCCAATCCCAAGTGGCCAAGAGGTTCTGCATTGCTATGGTGAGCCCTAATTCTGTGTTTGTCTCAAGGCACAGGCATCATTCACCTCTCCTTACCATCCTGATGGCAATTTATATAATAATTATCATACAATTCTCATCTAATGTTGCCAGAGTCTTTGTTTAGCAGCCTTGATCAACACAGCATTTCCTCTCTTGAGCCCACTGTTAGAATTTCAGTCTCCAGTTATGTCCTCTCCAAAATGTACCTAGTCTCAATTATAACAAAAGACATTTATTCTGACATTTAAAACTGTACCTGTTGAGAGATCTCTACCCTTGCAGGGCCTCACCGCTGTAGGATGAGGGTTGCTGAGAGACAGCAGCTCCTCAGTCAGTATTTCTTCGAGTGTCACTGCCAGGCATGCCTGGAGGAGTTGGAGTCTGGTGCCAAGAGTGTGGTGTCCATCAGAAATTCATTCTGCTGTCCCAAGTGCCGGGCCCAAATGCAGGTAATTCTCCATAGTTATGATTGTGCAGTTACAGGGGTGTGTAAGGTTTGAGTCTGGGGAAGCCAGGAGTTGAAAACCTCACTTTAATTCCTGCTCAGAAGGCAAAAGCCTCTGTAGAGTCAAGACAGTATCCCTCTGTAGAGTCAAGACAGTATCTCTCTGTTTCTTCTAAAATCAAATAAGCTGATAACAATTTACAAAAAATCACTTTGTTTATTAAATAAAACTGAGAAATAACTTAGCATCTCTATAACACAGAGTTAATGCAGATGAGTGTTGTCCTGAGTTTTGCAGTTTTTCAATGTTTCTCTTTGCTGTAATACTTTCTCACGCATGCTGTTGTAAACATGGCCATGTTTTTGCTAACTATTCATGTTTTTGTTAACTATTCATGTTTTTGCTAACTATCCATGTTTTTGCTAACTATCCATGTTTTTGCTAACTGTTCTTGTTGTTTTCATTCCATTCTCCTAGGCGGAGAAATGTGATAGATTTATGCTTTAACCAGTGTGATTGAGAGGTGGTAATTTCTACCTCCAATCCACGGTGATTTCTAAGAACATATAAATAAAGGTCAGAGGGTTCTGCCCTCTCTCCTTTTGCCCCCTCTCTTTGGCCTCTCATTTTGGCTCTCTCATTTGGCTCTCCTTTTTGACTCCTCGGCCTGGCCGGCTACGTGTGTTTGTGTCCATATAGTACAGGGAACATCCACAGATGAGAGTGAGCTTTGAGCTGAAAATGAGCAGGAATGATCACAGGGGTGGTTTCCACAGGGGGAAGAAGACACACTTCATTGTTCAAATGGAGCTTGTGCAACCTCAGCCAGCAGAGAGAACCTGTCTGGCCGTTTACAGGACCTTCAGCAGCAGATCAAGAAGGCTTTAGACCTGCTGAGGGTCGGGAAGGCTGGTAAGGCTCAGCTTTGTGCTCTGAGGTAAGAGCTGAGGAGCTCAGCTCGGGGCAGGAACCATGAGATGGCACTGTTGCTCATGCCGTGGGGTCCTGTGACTTGTGGCCTGGTGTCCCTGGGGACTTCAGCTTTAGATTTTTTATACCCGTGATCCGGGTGTTAATCTAAGTCACATATTGTTCCACAGTAAAGTAATTAAATAAAGAGAAATCAGGAGTTTGGCCATTGGAGTTGGACATTCCCAGGCCTTGTTTTCCTGGAGGGAGCTGGGCCAGCACTGGGGTGGAATGAGCAGAGGTGCAGGTGAAGTCAGTGTTGAATCCTAACCAAATCCCAGTCAGCTGTGTAACATGCAAAGATGAGATTAGATTGATTTTATTTCATGGATCATGGAAAACTGGAGACTGGCCACAGGGTGCATTTTATAACCTTTTTTTTTAAATTTAGATCAGTCTATCAAAATGCTCCTGAAGTGTCAGATGGATGCTGGAAACTTCTTGTCTCCAGAGCATTTGCTGATGGGAGAGATGGAGGATCATCTGGCACAGGTCTATGCTACTCTTGGTATGGCATTGTCATCTCACTATCCCATGCTTCCTGAACTTTGAATTTAACATGAGTAGCTTTTTCTTGGACTGGCCCTTTCATTTTCCCTCTAGTTTTGACAGCAGGGCTCTCAGAAAGACCAAACCTGTGTTCCCAGCAGCCAGTGAACAATGCTGTGCTCTCATGTAGGTTTAGATTCCCTGTCCTGGTTCTGTGGACAGAGTTCATCACATTTTGATTAATTCTGTCAGATTCTTTAGGTGGCAGTAGCTCTAGGAAGTATTTATTCATTTCTCATGGGTTTGTTTTGCTTTGTTTCTCCATCAGGGAAGTGGCAGGAAGCAGCCAGACACCTGAAGAAGAGTATTGAGATTGTGGAAATGCACCATGGGCCAGCAAGTGTCGAAACTGGCCATGAACTTTTCAAGCTGGCACAGATCCTCTTCAATGGGTGAGTTTGGTTTCATCCTCTGTCCCTGCCCTGCCCCACTCCTGTGTGTCTGACACAGTATCAAGGCCCTTGGCACCCCAAGAGGGTCTCACGGGACATGGGGCAGTCTGGCCCAGCCCCAAAGTTGGCCATTACATAAATGCAAGTTGCTTAACCCCACTGGGGCTCCCTTATACCTCCTGATTCCATCTTTGGAGTCTGTTTCTCTGCTTTGTGCCTGTCCTTTTTTTCTCCCTGGCTCAATTTGTTCCCTCTCCAATTGTTTTATTCTGTCAACTCATCACCCTTGGTGTTTATCTCAGTTGTATAATGTTGCTGACATCTTCTCAAAGGAGGGAATGAAATCCTCTGGCTTTATTGGCAAGGAAATCCCCTGACTGCTTCTGCAAATCTCACAACAACTCCCTTTAACCAAATTAATTTCAGCAGGAGTTGCAGTAATGAAGTAGTGGGTACCTGTATACTCAAAGAGTATGTTTTCAGGTTTTGGCCATCTCCTTACCTTTCCCTCCCCCTCATTCTCCCTTTGCAGCTGAAGCAGACACAATTTTCCTGCTGCTGGAAGGCAGGGGAGAGTGGGATCTGTAGCCATGAACAGGTTTAGGGTTTTGTTGGGGAGGGCTTAAAGGCTGTGTAAGTCAAGAAGCTGAATTAAGTATTTTGCATGCTCTGTTCTTACTATCTTCCTATTTCAGATTTGCAGTTTCTGAAGCTCTGAGCACGATTCAAAGAGCAGAGGGGATTTTGTCAGTGCACTTTGGTTCTCAGAGTGCTCAGATCCAGGAGCTACAAGAGATGAAGGCCTGTCTGTCAGAGCTTCCCAGAAACATCCTTCAGAGGACTTAATTTCCCTGTCAAAGGAAGCTGCAATGTGATCTTCCATCAAAGCTAAGTGTCATGTGGTAAGGTAGTCATGTAGTACAAGCTGGAAAATCATGTGTAACAGCAACTTGAATGAAGCCTTGAAATGCTCTTTAGCAAGGCTGTTGTAAATAAAATGACCAATTCTAACGTGAGAGGTCTTTGTGTGGTATGGTGGGAACAGAGGCTGTTGTGTAAGTTCTGTGTGTGGGCTGGCAGCAAATGTTTGAGTTGCTTTTGTGCGAGATGTGACTCTCCCCTGTGTGGTACCCTGAGCATTATGAACACACAGTCATCCAGAGCACGCTGCCTTCTATTTTTAATGCTGTGAAGCACTTTTCCTTCTTGCCAGTGTCAAATGGAAATGGTTGGAAGGGGCGAGGCAACAGCCTGGGGAGTGCAAACTTGCAGTCTGTAAAAGGGGGCACTGCAGAACTTGGAGGGCTCCAGCACAGCTCTGTCAGTGATGAGGGATTCAGAATCAACAACAGGACAACAGGATGAGGAACAATGCAGCATACAGCAGATAATGCTTGCTTTCAGGACAAAGAATTGCATTTTTCCTCTGGGGAAATTGGGAGTGAAGGCACAGGATGGGCTTGCTGAGATCAATAGCAAAAGCTCTTTTATTGCAGCATGAAGGTGTAAGATTTGCAAGTTGTGTCTTTGTGCAGCAGAGCAGGGAGCCAGTATCCCCTCCCAATATCACCCTTTCCATTTGGGCCCTACCATGGCAGATTATTGTGTAGGGATCTAAACAGCCCTGGGATCCAGGATTTTGCCAATGAAGAGGAGGGTTCCAGTGGTATCATCTCTCAGTACAAGAAGGAAAGGTCTGTCCACGTGATATTCTATGGGGAAGGTCAGACGAGCAGCATTGGCCCCAGGGTTTGGTGTGGACCTTTCCCCATCCTCACCAAGCTCCAGCATTGCCTTGTGTTGCACGTGAGATAATCTCAGAGGTTTGGCAGAGATCTTGGAGAAATCAGGTGATGTGAAAAGTGACTGGAGCCCTGGAGAAAAGAGAGAAAGTTCCATTAGCTGGAGGCAGGGATTGCAGGAGAGGGAGCAGTACTGCTAATGCTGTGATCCAAGAGCTTGGGGGAGCAGGGAGAAGCAGCTTCCATCTGCTTGTACTGAGTTTCACCTTCAATCTCAGTATGTGATAAAAAGCTGAGAAGGATGAAGGTGATTTGGCTGCTGGTGAAATCTCCACAACCATATCATCCCACCAGCTTCATATTCTGAGAGCAGGAAGCAGCTTGACCGCTGCTCTGAGCCCTGCAGCCTGCACAGGGGGTGTCATGCACGTACTTGTCTCCTTAAAGGTGCTGCCAAGTGCCTCTTCGTAGTTCAGCTTCAGTTTGGGCAGGCTGAGCACGGCATGGACAGTCTTCAGCTCCTTGTCCACATCGTGGACAAACTCTGAAGTGAGGCTTTCCTCAATCAGAGTCATGTTCTGGGTCACCTTCGTGGGCAGGAAGAACATGGCACTGATTCCCTCTGTCAGGGGCAGCTGGGCAATCTGCAAGGCCAGAAATAGGAGAGAGATAAGGAAGGGTCGCATCAATAATAAACAGTTTTACCCATTCTGTACCAGGCCTGAATCTCGGGCTGGAATCTCAACCTCTTCAGTTACATTTGATCTTTTTCCTTGTTTGCTTTTATCTGACATGATGCTTCCTGACACTTCTGGTGTTTTCCTCGGGCTTCCATCCTTCCTTGCTGCACTCTTCCTGCTATGGAAGTGCTCTCTCACGTGTTAAATCCTGCAGCATTGCTTTGGGGAATTCTCAGTGGAACACCTTTATGCTCATGCTGCAAGGAAAGATTGGTTGAAAGAGGTAGAGATGGAAAAGTTTTGAGAGGTGTGCCCTGCCCTTCTTACCCAACTTTAAGTCAAGCTGGTAAGACATGGCCATTATTTAAATTTTGGACTGCTTGTCACATAGCCAGTGCAGAAACAGGACATCCTAAGAATCAACACACTGCCTTTCAAAACAGGGATTGCACAAGTGGGAGGAGCAAGGCTGTCCTCTGGAATGGGTTAACAGGCAGGTGTAGCTGAACCTGCTCCTCAGTAGGTTTAGGAGATCTTGTGCAATATTTGCTCTCTGACCTTGCAGTTGAGCTCTGAGTCAAACCCATATCTCAGGATGGCTTTGGGGTCCAACATCATGGACACCTTCACAGTTCTGTCCTCATCCAGGTGAAAGTCTTTCAGGGCAGTCTTCTTGGTGTCAAACTTGGTTTTCCATGTCCCTGTTTTTTAGAGAGAAAATGGAGGATTTTCTGGAATAATTTCATATGAAACGAGGCTTATGCCTGTGGCTGAATAATCCTGTGCTTTAATAGACAGTATTTGTGCTTTAAGAGTTGAGGCATAGCAGGGATAGAAATAGACTGATTGGAGCTACTGATTTTCTGCCATCCTTGGCCCCTCCTTTTCATCTGAGAATTGGCTAAATGGCAAATAAATAATCAAGCCAGTGTATGGGTGGAGCAGCTATTGGGAAGTGGATGTCTACTTATGTAATTACAAAACTATTTTAAAGGGTAACAGTTGTGTCAATGCATATAAAGTGCTTCTCTCTCCACCCTTTATTTTGCTCCTTGTCTCCAAGCAGTAATTCTTCAGGACACTGGCTTACAGCATGTTTAAGAACAGCTCTCTACCATCAAACTGTTCCTTCTGCAGTGGTAAAAAGGCTCAGAACACTCTAAGCTGTGCCTTCCCTAAATGGTAATATCCTGTCTGTGAATGGAGTTTTGTGAGCTTAAACTTCCTTCTCTGGTCTCTTGCTGCAAACAGGTCAAGATTCACCTTCCCAAGAGTAAAAATTCCTCCCTCAGGATTATTTTTGTTCAAGCAGTCTTTGCTTTTTTTTTTTTCTTCTTCTTTACTAAACACTCTCAAACACTTTCTTCTCACACTCTGGCTCTTTGACATTCTGTTTGCTTCATTGGAAGTGAGAGCATTCCTCCACATCTCCTCTAACACCTGCTTAATGGACTTTTTCTGGTTCCAAGCACACAACAGTCTTACCCTTGAAGAAAGCTGCCCCAGCAAGGAGGATGCTGACGTCTGTGGGTACGTCCTTCATGAACCTCATAATCCTTCCCTTTGTCTGCTGCCGGACCCAGCTGTTGATTTCTTGGAGGTCCAGCTGAGTGTTGCCACTCAGCGCCCTCGGTCGCATCTTGTAGGACTTCTCGAGCTGGCTGTGAAATCCAGGCCTTGCCCTGAGTCCTGGGGAATGAAAATGTGGACACTGCAGCTTAGCTCCCTTATCAAAACAATCTCAAGGCAGCAGGTGGCAATCCCAAGCCCAGCAGCAGGTCTCTCCTAAAATATCTGTGGCTGTTTGTCTACAGAAACCTGCTTTGAAGAAGAATATCTGAAGGCACATTACGGAAACTGATCCAAAATCCTACAGCCACCCATGCTGGAGCATGGGATAACTTTCTTCTGAAAACTGAAAAAAGGAGATAAGAACTCAAGGCTTGGACACAGCCATTCCTACATCAGCCTTTCTTCTTTCCCCAGCCTGCTTTATGAGTACAGCTTACTCAACCCAGCAAGTTCCAAAAGATAGCTCTTAGCGTTCTCAGCAGATGTTTATTGCATGCCAGGAGCAGACATTTCAAATAGCTCTGCAAGGAATTAAACAAAGGACTATGGCTGAGTGTTATCACAAATAGAAAATGTGATCTATGGTTCCTGGAAGCCAACAACACCTGCCAGACAGCCTGGAGTGAAGACAAAATTCTCAGCAAGTTTCTTTTAGGTCTTCTGTGAGTTAACTATTCTGTCACCACTGTCTTTGTGTGCATGTCTGGTCTTTTATTTAAGTGCACACAAACTTTCCAGGCTTTTTCTGGAGCAGCAAGAGCATTCCATGCCCTGTCTGCATCCTGGCTCAGATGTCAGAGCCAGAGCTGTTAGTGCTGGGTCACTCAGTGCATTTTTATACATATACACACCAAAATAACTACTGCTGACAGTTCTTTAGGTGAAATTTTACAGAGGAGAAGAAGGAATTTTACTTTTCTCCAGGATGATCCGGGAGGCACTTTTCATGCTCTTCTCTGGTCCTGTCACACTGCCCAGGAGGTCCTTGTAGGTGTCGTGGACTTCGGCTTTGTTGAGCAGGTCGTAGAAGAGGGCGCGAGAAATCACATCTTCGGTTCTCTCCCCAGCCCCTGCCAACAGCCAGGAAAACGTGAGAGAAGGGCTGTGGGACCAAAGGGTGGCTGTGGAAATGGGGCAAAGGACTCACCGAGTGAGAGGCCAGAAAGTGCAGTGGCCAGGCTGAAGGGGGACAGCAGCACATTGGCAGTAGCCGTCCGGCTGGACTGCTGGCGGTACAGGTCGTAGCCAAAGTTGGAGACTGCAGCTGCCAGCTTGTTCACAGGGGTCTTGTAGAATGGATCTTCCTCTTCCTCGCCAGCCTGGGCTCCATCAGCCGTGGCAGAGTTCTGGCAGGCACAGGGAGTGCTGTGGTTAGGCTTGTAGGTGTGATAGACATTTCAAAAGCAAGCAGCTACAGGTACTCTCCTGTGATCTACAGAATTATTGGCTTAATGTTACAGGGAGTGTAGGAACAGTTACTTTAAGGCCAAAGGCAGCACTGAGTTTGAAATTCTGCCTCGTGATCATCCCCTGATATAACTGCTGTGGTTTTATCCAGGTAAAGCAGGAGTTAGTCTCATTAGGTTGCTAAATAAAATCCTAGTAATTTAGGAGGGTAGTGCTTAATCCTTCAGTAAGAATCCCTAAAACTAAATTACCTGCTCCACACCTCTCTCCCTCGCTCTCTGCACATTGTCTCCTACTCACCTGCTCCGTAGCTGAGTTCTGGGTTCTGCTTGGGACAGTTAAGAGACCCAGGATAAGGAGAACCACTGGAATCTGCATGCCTGGACCTACAGAGTAACAACATGACAGAGTTTGAGCAACCAGGTAAACACATCTCTATCACAACTATTCACTGTGGCTGGTTGTGACAGACACTGCAGTGACAGATGCTGCTGCTTGTCCTTCCAGTTGTGAAACACACACCTGATCTGAGCCAGGTCTCCTCTGGTTGGAAATATTCAGCCAGACTGGCCCCAGTGACTTTAGAACTGGGCAAGCACATGGTGTGGGTGTGCCTGAGCACAAAAGCAGATGTGTGTGGCCCAAACCACACTGATGCTGGCAATTACTGAGTGCCAGGGCCCAGAAAAGCACCGAAACATTACTGCTGAGTCTTAGGATTCAAAAAAATTCAAGACTTCTTTTATAAAAGGTACCAATATTTTGAATGGGGCAGAAGGCAACACTGACTGGATACTGCTTTGTCATACAAGTTAGCTGCCTCAGGCAGTAGTTTGCTGTTTCTTGTGTCTACCTGTGTCCATCCTTTGCTTCTCATTAGCAATTTGATAAAGTAAAATAGAAGAGCTTTCTTAAAAGACAATGAGGAAAAGGACTGGGAGTAAATACCTAACGCTGGGCCAGACCTAGAGATTGAAAGGCAGAGCTTGGCTTATTCAACATCTTTAACGGAGCTGGGAGAAAAGCACCAAACTCCCCAGAGTTGTTCCTTCTGTGGAATCCACTTTTCATCACTCCAGGGCTGGGATGAGTGGCCCTTCCTAACAGATCTGTCTGGTCCAGAGGGCAGTGAGTAACCCAGGGCTTTGCTGTGGGTAACCCAGAGCGACTGAAGCGTCCTGCCCCCGAGGACAGACGCCACTGAGGCTGCTCTGAAGCAATGTTTAGATAGATGCCCAGAAATTAAAGGAAGAGGGTTGTATTTAACTAACCCCTGTCATCCAGGCAACAGGAGAAATCAGAGGAGGAACATGTGTTTCAGATTAACTTCAGCTACAAAGAAAACACGCCTGCTGCTAGAAATACACGTGGCGACAACAGCCCCAGTTCAAGACCCTGCTCAGGCAGAGTGAAAGGCAGTTTGCTGTTCCCCTTTCCTGCCTTTTCTTCTGGAGGCTGCTCTCCCTTGGAGAAAAAAAGGCATCACAGGGGAGCTTCATTTGAAGCTTTCATCTGTGTCCAGCCAGTGTAACACAGATGTGATACCCTCTTTCCCCTGGGGACTTGCATCCCACAACCTGCTGCCCTCCCAGCTGCAGAGTGGGTGAGGTTTCTGGTGCAGAAGATGTGGAAAAGGAGGTTTTACTGTCTGGTGTATCTGGTGGTGTGATAGTGGTTGTGATGTTGGGATTGCTCCTATCATTGCAGAGTTTTACAATGAACAGGCACCACGCTGGAAGGGAGATGACAGGAGCTCTGCATGAGCCGAAGTTAAACAGGCCTTAGTGAGGGCTCTGTGAGGATGCCTGTACCAAGCTGCACTCCTGCACGCTGAGAGGAAGAGGTTTGGCCCAGCCTAGCTTAGAGATGAAGCTTTTCCATGGAGCATAACCTTTCCTCTGAAGGAAAAGAAAATAATCTCAACACAACCTCTGCCTCCAGCTACACTGAGCTCCTGGGAGCATGGGAGCGGAGATTGGTTTTGCAGATTGCATTGTTTTTGCCAGTACTGTCACCAGCTTCATATTTCTCACACTTTGCCAAAAAGCAATTTCCATTTTAAAAAGACAAAGCCTTTTGCGTTTGAATTGGCCTGAACATCTGGATTTTATTTGTATTTCTCTTAGCATGCAGCCAGAAACGCAGAGAAAAGAATTTGGTTGGATGGGAGGTGGGATGGTTTCAGGCATGATATTAAAATCTGTGGCTGCCTTGAAAGAGAGGAGAAGGAGCAACAGCGTGTGATGTTACAGTCAAAAGGTGCAGGAAGAAAACCTTGAGAAATGAGTTGAGAAGAAACTTTGTGTCTGGGAGTTGTCGATTTGTGAAGGCCTGCAGGTGCAAAAGAAATATTCCACTTTCCATCCCCAGCGGTACAAGTCTCACATCATTTATAAACACTTCTGACTTTGGAAGTGCTGTGAAACAAGACCCATGGGTCCAGACTGCTCGCTCTGCTTGTTCCACAGCACCAGCTCTTGGAGCATCCTGCAACCACCAGCTCCAGAGGATCTGACTGTCTCCAACCTTGCACCATCACACACAAAAAGCGTGAAAACACACAACGGCAGAAAAGCCACCCCAGTTCCCAAGCAGAGCTCATCCCCGGGGGCAAAGCTGCTGCTGGTGGCTCCCAGTCCTTGCTGAGGTCTCTTGGTGGGAATCCCACCTGCAGAAGAACCATTCCTCCCGTTTCCCAGGTGCTCTGAGAGCTGCCCAGCCTCAGCCCCTGGCCCGTGCTCCGCTGGCAGTGGCACAGCTGAGCTGTCCCTGAGCTGTCCCTTACCTGGGGCTCCTCCCGGCCGCTGCTCTCGGGGCTCCCAGAGGGTGCGAGTCGAGGACAGTGCGGCTTTGGTGCAGCCACATCTGCTTTTTGCTGCTTCCCCCAGCCCAGCCTTCGGCGGGCTTCAGGTTACAGCTTCCCAGGGCTCCCTTAAAGTGCTCTGCTCCCATTTTCCGCTGCTGACGCCCTCGCGCTAAATTGCACTCATTTTTAAACCCTTTTTTTGGTTTTATTTTCCCCCAAACAAACGCACTCCCCGTGCTAAGGGCAGCCTGGTGGGTAAAGCACAGGTTGGAAAGGCAAACACTCCCTGCCCTGTTGGAGCGAGACTTTTATCCCAGCAGTTCTGCCACGGGTCACATCAGGGAATTCCTTCTGCCTCAGAGGCACGGTTAATGCAGTGGTGTTTAATGGATTTATGGATTTGTGTCCAAGATTTAATGGAGAGACCTATAAAGTGGGAACAGGATTCTGTTGTTTGAGGCAGTTAAGATGCTGAGAACTGCTTGTCTCAAGTGAAAGTTACTAGTTAACAAGAAATCGTTAACTGGCTGAAAGTTTTTGGCTGAAAAGAAGGAGGCTGAAAAGCCAAGGACTTGTTAAAAAAAGAAGATGAATTAAGGGAATCTTGTAGAAGCTTTCAGAATGATAAATGATATGGAGAAGGGGAAGGGACAGAGGAGTTCCATTATTTCTTTCAATCAGAGGCTCAAGGGGAGCACCCACCCGTGCACATTTAAACCAGGGCAGTGTATTTTTAAAAAACTATTAAATTGTAAAACTCATTATAACCAGATATTGCAGAAGGTGAAAGATAAATAGATTTGAGGGTTAAAAACCCAAACCAAACCGAATTAGTGGAAGAAAGGTTACCAATGGTCAGCTGGGCAATGCAGCCAGAGAACAGTTGGTTTTCCTTGTCCCTTGTCATTCTTTTTTTTTTTTTTTTCCCCAGCCATTTGTTACTGGTTGCTGGAAGAGCCAGGACACTGGGCTAACTGGATGTGTAGCTAACCAGATCCAGCTGTTTTTCTGTTTGGAAGCGCTGGAAAGGCCATGATGTCAGGGCCCCCAGTCTGGGACATCTCTTTGGGCTTGCTGCCATCAGGTAACGAGGAGCTCCTCCCCTGTGTTGAGGGACTGGAGGAGCTCAGTGCAGCACAGGGGCTTAGAGATGCATTAACTGCTGGTTTTACAAGCCAGGAAAGCAGATCAGGTGTGCCCTGTGATTAGCCAGTGCTTGGAAGGCCACCCCTCCTAACGAGGGGAGCAGCTCTGCTTTCAGCTGCTGCTCAGCTTGCTCTATGTGTAATCATCTGCAGCGTAAAAAAAACGTACTCGTTATTCCTCCATTCTCAGCCCAGGAATGGGCGTGTTGGCTGTGGAGATGGTTTCTGGTGGTTTTCATCTCCTTTTGATACCTTGTTTGTGGTGTTAAAATGTCCTTTGTGGAAGGACCGCTGGAGAAGTTTTTATGTCTCGTCTCTATCTTCAGATGAAAACCCCTCTGTTTAAATACAGGTTTGGTTTTAAACCATTTAAATCAGACTGGTAGTTTCACAGAATGTTATTACAGACCAAAGGCAGCTTTATTCCTGTAGGTGAAGGGTATCCCTGAAATGGTGCATTAAACTCATCCAACAAAATCAGTTTTGTTAAATCAATACACACATTTTCCTGTCGTTCTGGTCTGGCTTCAATATGCTCTCTGACAGTGTTCACCTCTGCCGGGGAAGTACTGGTGATATGAATTTGCTCTAGGTGAGGAAAAAAATACATCTAATATTAAAGATACTGGGGCTTATTTGATATTCTGAGCCAGTGGTGCAGATGGATAGAGCAGACACCCTGTGTTAGTCATGTCTTTGCAGAATACAGCTCCGTCAAAATGAAAGCTTTAGCAATGCAAAGTGGAAATTCCTGAGCAGAAACATTAATATTGCTTTGCATTTTACAAACTGCCTCTTCTGGAAAGTCACTGGAGTGAAAAAGAGTCTTATGGTTGGTGTAACTGATAATTTGTTGAGCGAAGCATAGTCATGGAGGGCTGCTGCACTGTCAAATAAGATGAAATTAATAGTTTGACAAGAATAGCTTGGAGGAGGAGTGATGGCAGAAAGACAGAAAATAGGAAATAAGAACCAAGCTGTTCAGGAATCTGAGAACAAGGGAAAAAACTTTATAAAAGGGGGAGCTGGAGGGCAGAGGCGTGAAAAGGAAGAGTTGAGCTTCGAATTTTGCAGAGGTTGCAGTGCAACAGGGTGGCACTCAGGGAACTTACAGTAGCCAAAGAAGACTTACCTAAGGCATGGAATGGTATTTCTGAATGCTAGGAATGAATCTGTATAAATAAATAAGTTAAAATGTTCCCTGTGGGCTAGAGCTGTGCCCTCTAGTAAGAAAGGCTGAATTCTTGTGGGTTTACTTGTTAAAATTGCACGGCCCTGTAATTACAGCCTCGCTCTGAAGGCTTTGTGTCATTGCATTGGTTAGAGGGGTAGGCATTATCTTCGGCCATTCTTCCCCTTTTAGACTGGAAGAAATGTATAATTGGGGGTTGGAGCCAGGACTTTTTATTCCCCAAAGTGCCCTGCATCCCTGAAATTCGTGGTTAGTGAGTCAGTCCTTCTCTTATGCCAGCAGATGGTGCAGACTATTCAGGGACGGAGGCTCCCAGAAGCATTCTGCTCCTTCCTTTGAGGGAAGGCAGCCTTCCCGAGCGAGGAAAACACTGCCAGAAGGATGGCCCCTGGGCTCTGTAACTGCTGCTTTGCAAGAACAGAGCACCATCCTTTTCACCAAGAAGCTGAGGGGGTTTTGGAAGCATTTTTATGTTTGAATTACTGTGGACAGGAAATGTTTTGTACAGAAGTTCTTAGGAGTTAGGCCTGTATTTTTAAGCAGTAGGATGGCTTGGCTGGGTGGAGAGTCCCCAAGATTCCTTCATAGCATCATAAAATGGTTTGGTTTGGAAGGGACCTTAAAGATCATCGTGTTCAATGGGCAGGGACACCTTCCACCATCCCAGGTTGCTCCAAGCCTTGTCCAGGCTGTCCTTTGACACTTCCAGGGATGTGGCAGCCACAGCCTCTCTGGGCACCCTGTGCCAGGGCCTCATGGGCTTTTAGGGCTCTGCTGCCTTGGAACAAGGACCCATCTCAGGGGTGTGAGGGGCTTTGCCCACCTCAGGCCAGAGGGAAGCTGTAACAGGACATTGCCCTTTGCCAAACCAGGGCCAAAGCAGTGACATTCAGCTACAGGTGTCAAAACCTGTCCTCCTTTCCCTGGAAGCTATCCCAGCCATCCACAGCATTGTGCTGTGGAGCCAGGAGTATCCCAGGGAAGAACAAACCACAGATAACAGATGCCAGATCGGCACCTTTGACCCTCTGAGTAGAGCCCAGCAGTTGTCAGGTTTTACCCAAAGGAAAGGTTAAGGGCTGGCACATCCTTGCTTACCCCTGCATTGCTGCTCACAGGCAAACCACACTCCTGACCCTGTGCCAACAAGCTCATGCCCTAATCCAGGGAATTCTGCCGTCTCACAAAGCCAGCTCTGACCCAGAGAGCATCCATCCCCTGCACACTTGGCAGGGGAGATGCCCAAAACTTGCTGGACTGGGTCCTTGGAGAGTCTTTACAGATTTGCCATTTCACCTCACAGCCCCTGTTGTTCCCTGGGACAAGGTGTAGCAAAAGCAGATCCTTTGCCAGGGCCCCTCCTCCCTTTCCTTCTGTCATGCCCAGACTTTTTTCCTCCCAATCTTTGCAATTACTCAATTCCTGTGCCTTTCTCCTTTCCCTGTTGGGTCCTCCAATGCAACACTTTCAGCAAATATATTCTGCTTTATTCTTTATTATTCTGTCGACATAAAAATTACTTAAAAAACACTTTATAAAATATGCCTTGAAAAATCTAGCATTACCCAGCCTCTAGAGGAAGGGCTGGAGAGAAGGATCCAAAGGGAGGGGTTTCCCACTGCAAAGCCTCCTGCATCAGATCTAAATAGCCAAGGAGTGGGAAAAGGGAATCTTTGAGAAGAGCCCATGCCTGGAAGTGGCTGTGACTCATCCTAGAGAAGACAACTGGTTTCGAGTCCAGTTGCTCTAGAGGTCGTTGTCTAGGTGGGCACAGATGGCTTTCAGAGGAACACTGAGGGAGACATGTTCCCAGGAACTGCGGAAGGAAGAGCCACACTAATACATCCCTGGCTGTTGTCCAAGCTGCCAGATGCTAATGATGATTCCAGGCTACAGGGGACACTAATAAGATCTTAATAAAGGCTCTAATAACAGTCTGGGGACAAGAAAGTCTCCCTTCTGTGACTGAGAGCCCTGGAAGGGAAATCCAGGCAGAACAAGCTTTTCAGGTTCAGCAGAGGGGAGCCCCGGCCTGGAGGAGCTCGTCCAGGCTGGAATGGGCTATCCCAGGACTGGTCTCTAGGGATCTGTAAAGGAAAACAGCAAGGAATTGCCTCCTGTGGCCTCAGAGGGAGGTCTCCAAGGGCAGGAGGCCTCCCTCAGCTGGTCCAGAGGGTCAGGCAGGAGTCCCAGAACACTCAGGCTCTGCCCCTCTCTTATTTGGGCACGCGGTGCTCGTTGGCAGCTGTGGCTTCACGTGAGTCCTGTGGCTCTCGAGGCTCGGGAGCAGCGTCGGGGCTGGGGTTCTGCACACTGCCTATGAAGAGTGGGATCCCTGTTTCATCCTCAAAGATGATGAAGACAAAGGGCCTGTCGAGGCTGAAGGCAGAGACTGAGCGTGACGCCGCGACACTGGTGGCAGCAGATGCTTCCACACCATCCTCTTTCAGCTCCAGGGTGGCCTGGTGCTGCACACTGGACACAAAGAGAGGCTCCTCTGTGATCTTCTTGAGGTTTGGGCTTGTGAACAGCTCCTGGAGGCCTGCAGAGAAATGAGACCAAGTTGGTGCCATGAGCTCTGAGTGTTCTCAAAGCTGTCTGAAGAAAGCAATTCCCTGATCTGTTGCTCCGTGTGCTGCCCACCGTGGAGGACTGGAGAAGCGGCAGGCAAGAAAAACAAAACCAGGTTCCCCAGTCCCTCTCTGTATGAAGAGCTGAGGATGCCAAAACCAGAACAGCTTTCACAAGCCTTGTCCACCCCTTTTAGAGTGGTAGTGTAGAACCTGAAGTCATCCCTAAAAAGCAGCAGCAAGTCTGAAGACTCTTTCTCGCTAGGCTGGGAACAGTGCTACAGAGATTATTTTTTTAATCAATTCTGCAAAACAGAGTGAACTCTTAAATTATTCTCTTCTGGAAGGGCAGCGCCTGGTATTTTATTTCAGCTCCAGGTTTTGTGATCTGCATTTTCTCTGTTGGCAATTTCCATGCCCTGGACACTATTAAATGACAAAGTAAGATACCGAGACTGATGCACAGGAGGAAGTTGGCCTTGGCTACAACAGGAAGAACTCATAAAGGTTGTGAGAAGCTGTGAACGCTGCCTGCTCTGTAGTAGCATCTTGTTGGAGCAAAACATTTGGTGCCAGGCAAGCAAGGAGTAAGGAGGAGGAGAGGAAGAGGAGATGGGAGAGTTTGGAGTTTGGAGCAAGCTGTGAGGCACAGCTTTAGAAACAAGGGCGGCAGCTTTCAGTGTCAGCGAACAGATTGATCAGCCCCACTCGTTCCGTGCAAACCCTGCTAGAAGCCTTACCCATTTGGCTGAGAACCTGGTTGAGTTCCAGCTGGTAGTCCAACTTTATTTTGGGGATCTTCACTGTGGTGGGCACCTCTCTGGGGAAAAGCCTGCACAGTTGTTTGTAAGGGAAGTTCTCCAGCACGCGTGAGGTGTTCCGGGTGTACTGGTTTGGCACGATGACCACAAAACTCACGTTACTCTTAAAGGGAAACTTGGCCACCTGGAAATAAAAACCAACCAGAGAAGAATTTAGGGAAAAGGAAGGGAAGTCCAGAAAGTGATGCTTTTAATTTAGTCTTTTTCTAATCGGTCTACAGGGCCACTCTTGCTCTCAGAGGAAAACAGCCTGGTGAGAAGGAGGGATCTGTTTTCTCCAGAGGAGAATTTGTTGGAATAACAGCTTTAGATTTTAGTATCAGCCAGTGGTTGGTAAAGATTGAGCACGAGGCAGAGTGAAAGCCCACATGCACAAGCTTGCCCCGCTCTGGGTTCTGAAGAACTCCAACAGCCCATTGTCCAAGGGAATTCCTTTCCATATTTCCTCATTTATCTTTAACTCAGGGCTTTAAAACTCTATTAATTCCCAGTTAGCGGGAATATCTCTTTGTTGTTTTTCCTAAAGATTAAAAGTGAAGATTCAACATTCTTGCTGGAAGCAAGGACAAAGAATGATTATTAAATCTTTGTGTGCTATGCCTGTTAAAAAAATATTTGGTTTTTTGGAGAGAATGCTTGCAGTTAGTAAAATACCAGAGCAAGAGGAAATTCCAATGAAAATCTGCAGTGCTCCTGAGAGATCCCTACCTGCATATCCTGGGACTCCAGTGTAAACCAGCTCAGGGGGTACTGGAGGGCTTTCATCATCTCAACTGGGACCACAAACTGATTGTCAAGGTGAAACACATCTGGCCCAGTAAAGCTTGCATTAAACTTATTCCTCCAAAACCCTGTAACAATAAAAGTTTTGAAAGTAAGGAAGTTAAACTTGTTTAGAAAACCAGAAACTGCTGAGCTGACACTCCTCCTAGCTCGAGTTCTCTAACAAGGCCAGTAGTGACCAGGGAAGTAAAAACACAGCAAAGAGAAGTCAGTACCAAGGCTGGAAGGGCCCTAACAGCAGGAAACTCTTATCAGCCGGAGAGGAACTATGGAGTAACAAAAAGAACACGGAGTAATCCTCACGCCTCAGCGTGGGAGACTACTGAAGGCTATGGAGATAAAAGAAACCATGTTTGTGCTTTGAAAAATGCCTCTGTGCTGCGGAGGGGGAAACACTGCTCCCAGACCAAGGTAAAGCATTTGTAGATTTACACTGGAAGTGTTTGGGCTGTGCACAGCCCTCAGGGAATTAAAAAAGCAAGATGTGGCTGACCACTGTGCTGTAGTCAGAGAGAAATCCACAGGAGCTGCCTCTGAGCTCCGTGGTGGGTGTGCAGTGAGCTGCATATGCCCTGGTTCTTCATTTAGGTTAGAAAAGACCTTTAAGGTCACTGAGTAGATAAGCAGGGATGTGCCACTGCCTGGGATCATGAACCAGGAGGCCAAGATTCCGCAGGTCCCACCTGCTGCCTTCTGGCTCTGCTGTCAGTAACATTTTTAGCACGTGTGAAGCAGCTGGGCATCGTTACTATAAAGAAATCTAAGCAAGGGGAACAGCAGATGCACGAGAACAAGCAGATTGCCTAGAAGGAAGCGAGGAGAGGAGATGTTGTTCAGCTACAGGGCTTGCAGAGAACTGGAGTTCCAACTATTTCCTCCCGAAAAAATCAGGAAGGCCGGTGGAGCTCACCGTGGAAATAGACGGCGTTGAGCAAGAGCATCACCGTGTTTTCAGGGAGCTGCTGGAGGAAGGAGGGAATTTGCCCACGAGTCGCTTCCTTTACCCAGTTGTTTATGGCTACGAGGTCATCCTGACTGACCCCGGAAAGGGTCATGGGCTTTGTTCCGTAGAATTTCTCTGAATCCTCCAGGAACGTCTTTTTCACCTCAAACCCTGGCAGGGGGGAAGGATGATGGAAAAGGTTTGCTCAGCATAGCACAACACTCCCCAAGGAGGAGGAAACAGGGGAAATGGATGTCTCCAGTATGCTTCCATCACTCCCTAGGACTGGGAGGTTTCTCCTGCACCAGTCCAGTCCCCCTCATGCTACCTCTCACCTTTCTGCAGGTACAGCTGTGACCCAAGGCTGAGGGTGGACTCTGTGAGCCTCGTGCGAAGGATGCCCAGCAGGTGGTGGAGGCAGGGCACTGACTCCAGGTGCATCACCTCCAGCAAGTGCTTCTCTGTCTGATTTGCTGCTCCTAAAAATCAAATTCCTGTTAGGTTTTGTGCCCATGGAGTGGAGAACAGGGACGTTACTCTGGCTGCCTCTTGTTAGTAACACGCCATGCCTCACAAAAGAGGCTGGAGAAATCTGAGAGACGGAGCCTCAGAGGGCAGCTTCAATTGTAATCATGCCTAATTAAAGCTGCAGGAGCAAGGATAAGTGGAAGGGATTGTATTTCATTTGCATCTTGCACACTGGCTGCTCGTGCCTCTGGGACAGGATACGGGGAAGGGCAGGAAATGGTGGTTTTAGCACTAAGAATTACCCAGTGCCAGGTGAGACAAGGCGAGGGCGATGCTGAGCGGGGACAGGACCACGTTGGTGCTGTTGGACCCCAGCTGCACCTCTCTCAGGAGATCAATGCTGAATCTCATCAAGCCATCTGCCAGTCTCTGGCTCTTCTTCCAAGTCAGCTCACAGCTTTTATCGCCAGTCTCTCCTTCTTCTTCAGAAGAGGCTTTTTCACCAGGTGATTTCTTTCCATGACAACCCCTATCTCCAGCTGCGGCTTCGTCTTCGGAGTTCCAATCGTCCCTCGTGCCTGGCAGGGTGGTGGTGAATGATGACCTGGATCCATCCTTCCCCTGGATGCTGTCATAAGTAAATTCCACCAGCTCTCCCTTCGGCAGCATTGGGATGGCTCCCAGCACATCCGACTGTGCCATTCCAGCACTTTTCACATCCTGGGGAGAAACAAGGATAGCACTGGGAAAGCAGGAGCAGTGGAACACCCTCATGGGCTTTTACTGCACATCTACATGGGCTGAGAAAACTGGAGAGAGCTGGACTCCTCCACTCTGGTGGTGGTTTTGCTTCAGTTTGCCTTTAACCTTGAGGATAATGACTTGAGAGAATGGCTTTGGAATAGAGAGGTTTTGTATCCTGTGGAAATGGACCAAATGAGGGTCTGGCAGTGGTTCCTCCTCCACTTGCACTCAGGGAAACTTGAGGGCAAGAGCCACCACCAGCTCAGCACATATCCTGTGTCTTCAGCATTTACAGATCCATCAGCCTTGATTTCATCTCCTCCCCTCACACGTTTTAGCAGTGCCCACCCACCTCACACTGGTCAGCCCCTTCTGCTGCTGTCACAGCCCTGATCCAGTTTGGCTCAATTCCTCCTCCAGGCATCTGTGTTTTCTTGACCTTTCAGTTCTATTCCATCCTCCTTCTCTCTAAATTTCCTCATTTTCCACTCTTCTAAGCTTTAGCCTTTAGCATTGCCACTACTCTCCTCACATTTCTGTGGTCTGAAACATCCCAGGCTCAAGGGGTTGGACCAGCTACTGATCTTTCTCCCTGTCATCCTCACAGCTGGTGGTTTTCCTCACCTTTTCTTATCAATCAGAAATTAAATCATCCACCTGCCAGCCCCTGTACACACCAGTGCTGATATTAACTGCATACTCAGTTATTTAGGGTGGAGCTTCCAGCCTGAAGGAGCACAGCACTGGCAGCAGCTGGGAGTAAAGCCTGCAGAAAGGGGGGACTTTCTTGTGGCCCTGGCACTGCCTGGGCTCATCCTATCTCAGGAAAAATTGCAAATCCCACAGCAGAACTTTAGCCCCCGTGGGTGGAACCAGTCAGAGCTTACCCTCAGCTTCCCGTCTTTGTCCAGGAAGAGACGCTGCTGGTCAGTGGCGTGTGCCAGCTGTAGGGAGAAAAGTCAATAAAGAAACAAAATCAGGTTCCTCTGAATTTCCAGAGTCAGTGTTCCCCGCTCCCACTCCAATCCTGGCTGGAGCAGTTCCCACAAGGCGACAGCACAGACAGGATTTTGGGATGCAGACCCAGGGGCAGTGGGGTCCAACATGGGGAAAGGGGAAGTGAGGAGGAGCTGGGAGACACTGCAAACACTGGATTTGTTTAGAAAGGGGTCAGGCCAGTCTGGCACAGAATAATGGATCTGTCTGAGAGTGAGAAGTGGGGTTTTGCAATCTCAGTTCTGACAGGGATCCAGATTTAAAAGTGGAAGGGGGGGAGAGGAAAAACCTGCTTCTAAAAAACCTCCTGTTAATTCCTGAAGGTTACGGTCACTAAGTGCAGTTGAGGCCAAGTTTCAAAAGTAAAGTTTCTACAGAAATACGAATAATAAGAATATCCACAACTATTTCATCTGGGTAAAAGATCAGAAACCTTGCTGCTGTACCCCCCAGCAGTGTCCTCAACCCATCTGCCTTCCAGGGTTTCTCTGGGTGGTATTTGGCCCATGGTCTAGGGAAGCCACCACAGAGCCCGAACCCTTTGCTGGGTGAGCTACTTACCCTCGGGAGGCTGTGCAGAGCAGCCAGGCAGAGCAGCCCCCAGAGGAACCCCATATTCCTGGAACAGAAGGACCAGCCGAGAGAGGAGTTATTTCCAGCTGCGAGCTCAGCCTATTCAGCTCTACAGGGAGAAAATTATCAACCTGGCCAAACAGGTTGGCACAGGAGCCCGTGGAAAGCAACAGGGAGATGAACAATGCTGCAAAGAAACAACACAGGGCTCCTGGGTCCGGTGCCAAGGCAGGGAAATCAGAGCGGAGCAGGGACCCGCAGCGGAGCTGCAGCCACAGCCAGGCTCCGCTTGGATCCTGCCCCGTCTGACCCTGCTGCCCTGGTTTCTCTGGACTGCAAATGGTATTTCCCTAATCAGTGCTGCACACACTGCGCCTCTGGAAGGAGACGAGAGCCTTTCTGCTCCTTTCCCATGGAAACCACCGAGATACCGGCACAGCATCCTCAGCTGTGCCCCAGGCTCCTGGGAGAAGGGCTACTGACCTGCCGGTGCTCAGCAAGTGCTGTCTGGGAGGGAATTTTCAGGTAGGAAGTGCAAGAGCAGAGCAATTTCCCAGCAATATGTCCTGGGCGTCCTCCCCTTCCCAGAACTCATCTTGCCCCTTCCCAGCACTCCTCTTGCCCCTTTGCTGGCAAACCCCGCCTCTCCCACCGCTCCAGTGTGGGACAGTGCGGAACGGGGCTTCCAGGGTCACGGACAAAACCCCACACACTACCCTGGCCAACGCTTCACCCAGCCGCTTTTCCCTTTCAGACAGCAATAAAAAAACCTTCTCCTTGTCATAAAACCTCCATGCCAAAGCCCAGCCCCCTGCATGGCTTCCATCCTTAATTCCTGGGGCTGCTTTCCTCTCTCCAAGCAGTCCTTACTTTACCCAAAACTGCTGGGCTGAGATCCCACTGGCAGAAGCAGAACTTAAGGCCATTTAATTCGCCCCCATCTCACCCCAAATCCTGCAGCCACAAACAATCCCAAACACCCCTTTCCTCCCTGGCGGTGCCCATCTGCCAAATTCACCCCTCTCTCCCAGAGGGGCATTGGAGGAGCCCCAATTTACATCAAACCCTTTAATTTGCCCCCTACCTGAGGTTGTTCATGTCCACGTTGCAGCTGGCACCTGCTTGAGCCTGTCCAGCAGCTCTGCATGGGGCACACAGCTCTTGTCCAGCCCCCCCTTTCCCAGCAGCGACCTTCGGCACCACCCCCTGTTTGAGAATTTGGCAGGCAAATATTGACCTACAGCATCCGGTTAAACATTTGTTTGAGGGAGAAGAGTGAATGTGTGGTGCCTTTGGAGATGGGGACACGCTTTTGGGCTGCTGTACCCTCAAGACAACATTAACACTGAGTTTATCAGATCCAAAACTCCCAGCAAAAGTAACTTGCAAGTTGTCCCTAGCAGTGGCTCCACTTTGCATACACGCCAAGTGCTGGGAATATTCTTATTTATTCAGTGAAAACGCAGGGCTCGGTATTTATTGCCACAGGGGTCTCTGGTTTGGCGATTTTCTTTGCTGAAACCCCCAGCTTTTCCCTCCCTGCGTCCCAGCTGCAGCTGGGTGTGAGGCACTGCTTTAACAGAGGGCAGGGGCCCCGTGGCTGCACACAGCAGGCTCTGAGGGCCAGGCTGGGCTGAGCCAAGAGCAGCTGGGCCCTCCCCTGGGGCACAGCACGCTCCAGAGCTCTCCAGGGCAGCTGGCCCCGGTGCCCAGGGCATGCACACAGCGCTGGGGCACGGAGAAGTCTTGGGGAGGGGCAGAACTCCAGCAGTCCTGCTCTGTGAGGATTTGTGCCGTATGCAGGAGTGATGGTGATCCTTCCTGCCTCCGCCCATGTGCTCAGGGGGACAGGAGGCACCGAGGACCAGCAAGGAGCACCAACAGGATCTTACAGTCATCCATTCCTTGCAGGAACTCTTGGTTCCCAAACTCGCCTCAGACTATGGGTGACAGGTCTGAGCTCTGTAGCCACATTTGGGCCATGCTGCTGCAGCACAGGGAGCCAATTCCCCTTGGAAAGCAAATCCTGTGCAGCAGAGTCCTATCCTACATCCAGGGCATCCTCACAGCATCCCTCCTGCAGCTCCCCAGAGCACAGGAGGGGCCTGAAGGAGGAGCTGTCACTTTGGCTGAGGAGCAGAACTGCAGCCAGCACACCCAGCCCCTCCAGAACAGAGCTTCCACACACACCCGGCTCTGCAGCTCTTTCAAAGAGTTTATTAGAAGTAAATATTTACATCTATTGCAAATGGTTAATAGGCAACACGGGACTGAGAGCTCCCCTGGGCTAGGGAAGGACAGCACTGGCCAACCAGTCACCTCCCCAGCTGCAGGTGGCAGCTGGATGGAAGCCCTTTCCCCGCCCAGGACAACCCACAGCAGGCTCCTCCTCTGCCCAAGAGAAGAGCTTCCTGCTCCCCTGATAGTGGCTCTGGCTAGACTGAAGGATGGGTGGGAAAAGGGCTGCAAGAGAAGTGAGGAAACTGCTCCTACTGCTGGGGCAGAGCACCCTCTGCGCCTTTGGGGTGAGAGCAGACGGTGCTGCCCCAAAGGGAAGGTCAAAGAGAGACCATGCTGGATTCATGGCTCCTGCCTCTCACCCTACAAGGGCAGGAGGGGACAAAACTGAGCACCTTTTTGCTGTCCTGTTCTCCCCAGGAGCCTGATCAGCACGAAGGAGAGGATTAGAAGGATTTATGGAGGATCACTGCCAGTGCATAGCACACATGGCATTCCTCACTCCTTACATCACCATGGGATGCTGGGGCAGGAACCAACAACAGCCCTACCCCACTGCTCCAGAAGCCAAAATCCTCATGGAAGTGTCTAGTCTTGGCCTCCCTAGAGAGTCAAATTCCCACCCCAATCTGCCCCTCTGCAGCAGCCCATTCCTACAGGAACAGATGGGGTTTGTACCTTGGCTGGCTTCCATTGCAGTCCTTGCCCTGGAGCCAGCACGGCAGCAGAAGGGCTCTGGAGAACCTCTCCTCCTCCTCCCATGCAGGCTCTAACTCAGCTGGCAGGACCTAAAGTTCACAGAGCACCTCCTCTGGGCTTTGAGCACCGACTGGGGAGGAGGAGATGCAGCTCCAAAGGCAGCAGTTCCCAGGCGCAGCTTCTGCCACCCCGGGGAGGCTGTTCAGTGGTTCAGGAGAGAAGTGAAGGGGAAGTGCAGGTGGCAGTAGCTGATCTGTTTTGTTTTGTCACGGGGCACCTCTTACCCCTCAGCTGAAGGGGGGAGGGTACCTGTGGTCCCTATCACTGTGGAGGGCAGCTCACAGTCCCCTGGGGATCAGGCACACATGGTAAGGAAAGTTCCAGGCCTCTCTGCAGGGTGACAGTGACCTACAACGCCCAATATCTCTCCCAGCAGCAGCGGAGGTTTCTCAGTTATGGCTTTTTTCTTTTCCAAGATACAGAAAGAGGTTAGAGACGTAACAAGTACACCTCCCCCTGCATCCCCTGCTCAGAAACATCTGACTCTGCCTCCTCCAAAAGCCACGCTGCTGGCTTCCAGCTCCAGCACGAACACTGTGGGACAGCCACAGGCTGCCAGGCTGGGGGTCACTATGCCAAGAGCCGGATGACGCCGTTGTCCGAGCCCAGCAGGAGGTGGCACTTTGTGGGCAGCACTGCCAGGCTGGTCAGCGTACCCCGAAAGTTCTCAGAACTCAGCTTGGTTGTGCTGGTGGGCAGGGCTGAGGACTCCAGCATGGAGTAGACCCCGATCTTGTTGGCCACGGTGCCAGTGACCACCTCGTTACCGTACAGGTCGAAGGCGTGGATGGGCTCGGAGGCAGATTTGTAGTGGTGCAAAGGCTTCTGCTCCAGCTCCTTCCACACAGTCAGGGAATGATCTGAAGAGGAGCTGATCAGCACGTTGCCCTCTGCAGCCTGCAGGAGAGGAAAGGCCACTGAGCCAATGTTCCTGTCAGAACTCTCAATCTGGTGCTGCACACGAGAGCAGCAGGTGGCTGCCAATGATCCAGTGGTCACAGTGCAATCCCTTAGGACAGTCCCAGCCATTTCCAAGCAGCTGATGGTACTGAGCAGGTTAGCAAGGCCTTGGGTGGACAGCACAAGCTAAAGGATGCTCTGGTAGTTGACAATCTCTGAGAGATGGGCTGTGCCTCTTGTCAACACACCCTGATACCCAACACAACTCATTCATCATCTGTTACTACTGCAGTGGGTAAAGGGATTATCATGCAGTCTCTCCTCTCCACTAAATCACCTGCCAAACTATTTTTGTTCTCAGGAAAAAGAATTGTGAGGGTCTCTCACAGCTGAAAATATTGCTGAGGATAGGAGAAACCTGGAGCTGCTTATTAGCAGAGCTAGTGAGAGGGTAAACAACCCACACTGTTGAACTTTGTTTAACCCACGTTTGGGTCGAGGACACTGGAGACCCAGCACTGGTCCCTGGGGTGGGTAAATATGGACAAGAGTTACTCATTAGAGCAACACACTCCCATGGGAGCCAAGAGCCCCGTGGAGAAAGCAACACATTTCCTCCTTCACAGGAGCCATGGCTCCTCCCTGCCCCTGCTGCAGACCTGCCTGGCAGGGACTGAAACCCAGGAGGGCTGAACTCTGGCAGCACGAGTTGGACCAAGAACAGCTGGCAGCAGCACTGACCATGGGGCAGNGCAGCACGATGAAGCCGGAGGAGAAGCCGGCCATGACGCTGCGGCCGCTGGGACTGACAGCCAGGCAGCGGATGAGCCCTGCGCTTACACCACTGGCCAGGCGGAACTCGTGCTGCAAGAGAGACAGTGCAGCTGGGGAACGAAGATCAGGGGATCTGGCATTTAGGGACAAGCTGGTTTCCATGGAGTCATCACAGCCGGCTTTGGGATTTGGGCTTTGGGCCAGCTGTGATCCCATCATTAAGCACGGGGCTGGAGGAAGGTGATTCACAGATCACATCCCTACCTGCAGTCCTGGCTTCCTGTGGTCGATGAACCTCAGCACAGAGTCTGCGCTGGCCACAGAGATGCTGTGGTGGGGAGGTGGCATGGTGGTCACAGCCGTGATGGGGACTTTGCTGTCTAACTCATCAAAAGTCCGGAGAAGTTTGCCTGTGGAAAGACAGCAGAGATACTATTATTACTATGGCAGGACAAGGCACACAGCAAATCTCCAGTTCTGTGCTGGTTTTTAACAGGAGCCATCCAAACTCAGCGCAGCCCCCACCTGTAAGGGCTGGACCAGTTCACTCCAGTTCCTCCCCCTTTCCCTTCTTACCTGTGAACTGGTCCCAGATGTGCACAGTGCCATCGCAGCTCACCACGTGCTGCGGTGCCTCCAGCTGGCTCACGTGGAACACAGACTTCTTGTGCTCGGCGTAGGTGAAGCGCGGTGGCACCTCGCTGGTGCCATCCCCGTAGTTGTACAGAGGCCAAAGCCTCACAGTCTTGTCCTTGCTGCCACTCAGGAAGAAATCCTCGCTGCCCAGTGGCGCCACACACTTGATGGCCCCGGAATGCCCTGAGAAACTCTGCAGCTTGATCTGGTGGAAGTGGAAGCGGGGGTCGTGCTGGCTCACCCCGATCTCGTACTGCCAGTAGGCCAGCCAGTTCCCACACAGCATGTGGGTGCTGCGGGGGAGGTCGTGCTTCAGGGCATTCTCCTCGCTGGAGGAGCTGGGAACAAAGCCATCAGTGCCAGCACTGAGGCGGAGCAGGCCGAGACCCTCCCGCTGCGTGTCCACGGGGACCTGGATGCGGTTCCCCACCAGCACGCTCCCAAAAGTGCCCGAGTGAGTGTCCTCGTGGGGGCTGGAGAAAGGCTCAGCCCCTCCAGTGTCTTGGTCTGAGCCCACCACGCTGGATGTTTGTTCCAGGCCAACCACCTGCAGATTCTTGGGGTTCACGTTCTCCAGGTGGAGGCTGGCCAGCTTCTCAACCAGTGAGTGGTTGGGAACAACCGTGCGGATAACATCACCTGAGGAGACAGAGACAATGTGGCTGCAAGGGGAGCAATGTCCCCATCATCATCATCGTCATAGCCCACCATCAACCCCTGAACAGGGTCAGCGCAGGGCTGTGGACACAGCAACCCACATCTGCTCCCAGCCAGCGCAGCCTGAAGCTCAGTGGGCTCCCAACCCAAGGATCCACGCTGTAGAAGCTCCGGGTTTCCCCCAGCAGCCCTGTGATTTCTCTGGAGTCCAGGCCCAGAGCACAGAGCTCCCTCACAGCTCCCTGGAGCTGGTGGCGTACCGAGCAGGCAGGAGAAGGGGATGTAGGTGATGTAGGCCATCTCAGGGTTGAACACCTTCTGTAACTCCACCAGCACGGATGGATCCAGGGCCAGCAGCTTCCCATCCGATAGGGGCACCTCCATCACTGGCACCTCACAGCTGCTCAGCGACTCTGCTGTCAAGCCCTGGTCAAGAGAAACAAGATCAGATAAAGCCCAAGATCAGATAAACCCCAAGATCAGATGTTCTTACTACACAATTAATTACACAAACACAGCCCACCACATTCCCACATCTGGGGGTGTGCAGGAGGGCCTCTCCCACAGCACTGACCTGGTCCTGCAGCTCCTGCAGCAGCGAGAACGCCCCGAAGAAGTTCCTCACTGTGTCACTGAGGTGCTGCTGCACCATCTCCTGCCCGATGCGCAGGCAGATCAAAGCAATGAGGCTGATTGTCTTAACACACAGGACAACACGGGCCTGGGCTCCGCTGGGGAAACTGGAGAGGACATCCATTACCAGCCTGCCCTCCACACGTCCCTTTTTCCCATCCTCTGCATCATGCTTCCTGCCTTTTCTGTGTCATCAGAATGCTTTAAGCACTGTGCCAGTGCAAGGAGATGCACATCAGGGCAGAGACACCCCCCAAACCCTGGGAGCATTAAGGCCCCACAGAACCATTCCCAAATCCCTGATTTTGAGCCGATCCTGCAGTGCTTACCCGACAGCTGGCGAAGTGAGGAAGCCCAGCACTGGGAGCAGCACCTCCTGGCTGATCTTGGGGAGGATGTCCATCAGTGTGGTGTCAGAGAGACACACCACGATCTTCTGTGTCAGCGTCACAGCAGCCAGGATCCCGGCCTCTTTCCGACTGTTCAGCCGGACACCGCCAGAGCCAGCGCCGGGTGCAACCTGTGCAAGGAACTCTTTCAGTGCCAGGGCCACCACCTCCCCAGCAGGACACAGCAAAGGTGACCCCGGGGTCACCTGAGCTCAGCCTCAAACCCAGCATGGTCACAGCTCCTGGAGGAGGAACCTGAGCACTGAGTCTCAACAGCAAATTGTGTCTGGCACTCAAGGGTTGAGCCCAAAAACTGACACCTGTCAGCACAAGAGATGAGAAAATGGGGAATGACACCCCCAAACTCACAAGTTTCCTCTGCAGAGCATCTCCCTGCACAACACTCCCACAAGAAGGGAGAACAACCCCATGCTAATCCAAACCATCCTGGACACCCCAGAGCATGGTTTGCCAGCACAGGAAGAGGAGAAACTCTTATGTACACACAATTAAAAGCAAGAATCAGTGTCTTCATGCCACAGTCTGCAGAGGAACAGTCCTTGCATGAAACATCCAAGCACGAATTATGGGCAAACCCGCTGCTGACTTCTAGAAATCCAGCTGCTAACAATTTCATGAGGCAGAACTGCACATCCTTTTTCTGCTGACAATGTACTGCTGCTGTTACGGCAGTGCCAAAGAGTTAATAACATCAGCAGCAACACTAAAATATTTCTTTCTAGATTGTCCTATTTCCTAACTCCTAGACAAATCAAACACCCGAGAAAAGGGAGCCAGTAACAAAACCCACAGACAATTCCCAGTTCCTGCTATATTTCTTGTACACCTGCCATCTTCCAGCTCATCACAGAGGCTCTTCCTCTCACAAAGTAGCCACCCTGCCAAATCCTGCAAGAAGGATTGACTTTATCCTATTTGTGACCTGCAACTTCCATTGCTTCAGGATCAGGTTGCCAAACGCTGTTTCACAGGGGTATTAATCCCCTCTGTGCCCCCAAGCAATGAGCTTAGGAAAGCAAAGCAGAACAGCTGGAGCTACGATTTTGACTGGGTGGAGAATGATTTTGCTGAAAAATGGGATTTTTTCCCCTGAAAAAATCTCCCCTTCAACACTGGAAAAACTGACAATGCCTTTTTGTTTTCTTTAAATGAACAGCTGTGGCCTCTTTTCCCCTATGTTTAAATTATCAGAAAGCTACTGAAGTTCCCCATTTAAACGAGAATCCATAACCAAAGTGTTTACAACCACTAAAGACGGAGCAATATGAAAAATAAGCCTGTTTAAAACATTCAAAACTTTTTTTGATGAAAAATTTAAGTTTTTCAACCAGCTGCATTATACATTTCCTTCTCACCGTTCAGCTACGAATTTCAAGCTGAAAAGTTGGTGAGCCTTGCCAGTGCTTTTCATACCGTTGAAAACCCGTTAAGTCTCCCCCCAGTCCATCCCTATCTGCCCACACAGACCTCTGTGAACGCTCACTGCAGCAATCCCACAGCAGCCCAAGCTGCTCCTCCTGCCTGGTATCACAACCCTGCCCTTGTGCCAGCTCTCTTTGGGCACACTCGCCCAGAACAGCAGAAGGAAAGCTTTTTCTCTGGTTTCACACATCAGACACAGGTCTGAGAGGGGAAGAGGGGTATGAACACAGCCGTGTGCTCTGCAGCTTGTGGAAGGGGTGAAAATGCCTCTCCTGCCCTTCTCAGCCAGCACAGAGCTGCTCAGCCCACACTGGCCCTATCAGAGCCCAGCCAAGATCAGTTTTTATGCTGCCGGCTCCTGGTGAGGCCAGACTATTTTTTTTCCATCTTCCCTTTGTGCCTGGACACAGCTCTTGCCCCAGCAGAGAGGAGAAAAAGGCAATACTGACCAGGTAGCTGATGTAGGGCAGGTACTGGTAGGTTAGGACAGGCTCTCCATACAAATACGCCACATGCACGAGGCAGGCCAGCACTGGCTTGGACACCTGATCTCCCAGCACGGGCCGTTTTTGGTAGATATTTCCTGTGCTCAGGGGACTGTTCTCGTCGCTGCTCGGTACAAACTGCTGCCTGGTCGGGCCTGCCCAGAGGATAACACATCATGAGCTGAAGCAGCAGCCACACCCAAGCCACCAGCAGACAGACTGCGGGCACAGCCCACCCCGTGGGACCCAGGGAAGGGGCATTACCGACATAGCAGGACGTGAGCAGCCGAAGCAGGTTCCTGGCGATGAAGCGGGACGTGACGGTCGGGCCCAGCTTGGCAGAGAGCCACCTCACCATCTTACAGGCTGTGTCTGCAAAACAACAGCAGTCACAAGGACAGCGCCCAGCGTGGCACAGATTAGCTATCAGCCTCTGCTGCCCCAACCCTGACTCTCAGATCCACATGCAGACCTGGCTTCTTACCCTGGTTTCATCACTGTCCCCAAGCTGGTACCACAAACACCCCCAAATCCAGACCCGCTTCTCCCCAACCCCTGCCCTTGTCTGGGCTCACACAACAGCCTGGATGCTGGCAGGGTCTTACCCAGCAGTATGCTCTGCTCTTTGTCATCAGAATGATCCGGCAGCTCCTCTCCCTCCCCATCCTCTGGCTCGCTGCTGTCATCAGCCAGGGTGACATCCACAGAGGCCCCAGCAGCGTCCACAACCACCGTCAGCTCCGCATCGGCCGCGGCGTCCTCGTGCTCCTCTTCCTCGTGCTCCTCTTCCTCCTCCTCCGAGTCCTCGCTCTGCTTCAGGTCCTGGCTGCTGTCCATCGACTTCAGGCTGCTCTTGTCCTTCTGGGAGTCCCCATCAGCAGGTCTGTCCTCACCCAGGGACACCTCGCTGGCGCTGCTCTTGTCACTCAGCCGGCCGAGGCTGAGCGATTCCTGCTCCTGGGGTTGCAGGGATTCCCCAACGTAGAGGCCACTCTGGAAGTCCTCGCCCTCGGGCAGGTAGGCCTGGTCGTGGAAGCTGACCCCAGAGGTGTAGTCCAGGAGGTCGAGCGCAGCAGAACTGTGCTCCACGTCCATCTTGATCTCCTCCCCAAACACGCACGACACCGGGCTCTCCCCTCCACTTTCATCGTCCTCAGCGGTGCCAAGGAAGGATTTGCTCTCCTCCCGTGAGCTCTCGATGCCCACGAGGATCTGCAGGATGTGGGGCAGCAGGTTCAGGAGGAAGGACTGCAGCCCCAGGCGCACGATCAGCTGGGCCACGAAGCAGTCGGTGTACAGGTAGAACCTGCCGTGGCGGGAGCAGGGCGTCTCATAGGCTCCGATCAGGGGCTTGAGCAGGTATTTATTGGCGTTCTTGGGCCCGAGGGATTTAGCTATGGGTTCAAAGAGGTACCACGCTGCGTAGACAGCGGTGTTTTCCTCCGACATCAGAGATAGTATGAACGGCAGAAGAATCTCCAAGCCCTCAGGAGTGATTTCAGAAAGGATCCCCTCCAGCTGCTGCCACAGCTGGAAAACAAGCTCCCGGCCCTGCCCTTCATCCTCGATCTTCTTTGCCTGATAGGTGAAAATGAACTTGTGCAGAGCTGGGAAGTAGGTGGGGAAGGGGACGATGGAGCTGAAGGGGCTGAGGAGCTGCGTGGGACAGGGCGGGGGAAGGCCCTGGGAGATGGGTTTGTATTCAAACAACTGCACTGTGCCCTTGCCCAGCTTGGTCTTCAGCAGCTTCTCCACGGGGATGCTCAGCTGCAGCAGGACGTGCAGCACGTGCTGCAGCGGGGCCGGGATCTCCTTGGGGTGGTAACGGCACAGGTTCCGCACCATCAGGAACCGCTCCAGCAGTGACGCGTCGGGCTTCGAGGGACGAAGCCGCGGTGCAAATATAATCTCAGCCACCACAATGCCCAGAGCTTGCATGTCCCTCTGGAAGAGGTCCGAGAGACCCAAGGGTGGCTCTTCCCACGGCTGCTCCATCAGCTGCATCTCGCTGCTTAAGCCTTTCACCAAGAAATTGTCCAGTTTCTCCAGTTCCTCCAGGGCCTGGAGCGGATTGAAGCCTTCAGGAAGCGTGATCTTCATGTCAAGCTGATCCACAGCACCCACCTTGCTCCGCCGGCGTGGCCGGACCCCTGAGGATTTGCCGTCGGCGGCATAAGCAGGGAGGGTGGAGGGCTGTGCTGGAGGAACAGTGGCACAGGGCTGGTCAGCGGCTCTACCAGGAGCAGAAATGGAATCCAGGGCTTCCGTGCCTTGCTCCAAATCATCCTCACCGGCGATGGGTTTCTCCCCAGACCAGGTGGTTTCACTGGGAGTAGCCTCCAGGACCAGCCCGTTGACCGCATCCATCACCTGGCATTGGATGTCCTCCAAAACCACAGTCTCCCGGATGTTCTGGAGCAGGGGCCGGGCAATGGCTGGAGCTTCAGCAGGGGTGTAGGCAGGTCCCACCATGCGCCTGGGATGGGGCTGGTCAAAGAGCTGCACGACCCCGTAGGTTGTCAGGTGCGTGTGGTTGTCGACCAAGTGGAGGCAGACATTCTTCTCCTTGACCGCATCTTTGCCCAGCAGCTTGTAGCCGAACGTGAGGTCGATCCAGTGGTGCAGGTCCTGGGAGACCTCCCGGCTCTCCAGCAGCATGCGGTGAACTTCAATGAACTCCTCGTAGGAGCTGCACCACGACGGCACATCCAGGTCGGGCATGTCCGGGTGGATGGAGCGGAAGATGGAGGGGTCTGTGTAAAACTCTGGGATGCACTCGTCCGGCGTCCAGCTCTGCATGCGCTCCATGCTGGCTGGGTACTCGTTGGGCTCCCACTGGGAGCGCACGTGGCAGCACAGCACGGCCTTGGGCGTCCTGCGGGCCGTGTACACGTAGTAGGTGATATCCGAAAGGACGTCTGAGATGTGATGGGGGACGTGGAGCTGTTCCCCGCTCGATCCCCCCGCGACAAATGCCTGCTTGGTCATCTCGTAGGTGAAGTCCAGCTGCTTGTCGCCCTTGTTGAGACGGAACTTGGATTTCCTTAGGTCCCTGAATTTGCCATTTTTGGTAGTGAAGTCCACCACCCACGGAAGAACCGGGTGGTAGTTGGGATCTCCCATTCTCCTCCCAGCCAAGCTGTTCAGACGCATAAGGTAGTCAAAGTTGCTGACCTGCCCGTGTACCCACTGCAGCACCAGGTCTCGGAGGTCCTTCTGGCAGGCACTGCACGTCACCTCCTGCCTTTGCACATGGCTTTGCTCGCTCACTTGTTCCAGACCGCCCTCCAGAGTCTCTTCCTCCTGCCCCGGTCCCTCGTACCCTCTGAAGTTCACCCGCAGCCGGCTGCACAGCTTCTCATCCACAGCCACGTCCCGCAGGGAGAAATCTCCACAAGCCAGACCCGCCTGGTGACAAGCCCTCATGGCCTGTAGCACGTGGAAGAGGAGGAAGAGGATTTTGGCGTGGCTGTTGGTCAGCTTGGCTGGGCTGAAGGTGACGATGTCATGCAGGCAGTACTGCACGTAGGGGTAGATGATGTACAGCATGTCGGCCGACTCCAGCAGCGCCTCAGCCTGCAGCATGTTGGGGCACGAGGGCACCCCTTTGGCCACACTCTCCTTGGCGGGGGACGTGCCAGGCATGTTCCTGCCCAGCTGGAGGACAGGGCAGCCGTAGGCTCTCTGTAGGGCAGCCCGGAGTGCGTCCAGCGCCGGCACTGTGGGCGGCGCATCCAGGCGCCGGTAGGGCCGGGCGTACAGCCCATGAGCTCGGCCCCACAGGTTGTGGTAGTTCTGGGTGGCCACGCTCTGCATGAAGCCGTGCAGGGTGTCCACATTGCTGCCACAGTGCTGGTCAGGTGGCTGTGCCCGCAGCGGGTACCCCAGCCGGGCCTTGCGCAGCCCGTGGATCTCCACCCGCGTCCAGCCCGCCGGGAGCTTCTGCACCGAGTGCTGCAGGAACGTCCTGACCTCCACCTCGCTCAGCCCCTCGGGCCGCGGGCAGGCCACCGGCAGCATCCGGCGCTCCTTGAGGCTCTGCAGCCATTTTGCTGGGACGAAGGCGGTGATGTGCGTCCTCTCAGGGGCCAGCTGCCGGCGGTCGATGTTCAGATCCTTCTCCACGCTCTGCAGGAAGCCTTCCATGCTGGATTCTGCAGGGAGAAAGGTGGTGCAGACACGCCGTGAGCAAAAGGAGCGGTGCAGAACCACCCTGCTCTCCCCAGCGAGCAGCAAGTCTCACTTCCCCATTGGTACTGGGCTAAAAAAAAGCGGGTTTGAGGCCACTGTGTCGCTGTCTGGGGGTTGTGAAGGGACCAGCCCTGGCTGTGAGGAACAAGGTGGGACCTCTGCAGTCAGGCAGGGGGATGTGGTAGGGCTTCCACAGCCCCAGGCTCCATCAGGGAGGGGGACATGATGGGGACCTGAACATCCAAGTGTTGAAGGAAGGAACACGATGGGACTCTGCAGGCCTGGGGTTGGTGGGGGGACACACAATGGCACAGCCACAGCCCGGGAGTGGGACTTGATGGCACCTCTTCAGCCCCAGGCTTGAGGGACACAATGGGACATTCACAGCCCCAAGAACTGAAAAAGAACATGATGGGACGTGGAGGGGACATCTGCAGCCCCAGGGCTGGCGGTGGAGACACAATGGCACCTCCACAGATGAAGGGGGTACACGATGGGATCTCTGCCCCATAACCCCTGTGCTGGGGACACAGGAGGACCTCTACAATCCCAGGGCCAGGGAGGGGAGCCCCGGGGCGACACAGAGGATGTTCACAGCGAGGAGCACGTCCCCATCACCGAGCCACGGCCACGGCCGGTCAGGCAGCCCCGGCCCCGCAGGGCCCTCGCTACCGGCGGGAGGATGGCAGAGCCAGGCTGAGCCCCGAGGGCCGCTCCGGGGAATCCTCACCCGCCCAGGGGGTCCCTCACCGCCCCGGCGGCCCCGCGTTACCTGGCGGTGGCGGCGGCTCAGCCGCGACGGGCGGCGGCGGGGGCGGCCCCGGCCATGTTGGTCAGGTGACGGCGGTCACATGCGGCCGCCGCGCCGCCATGTGTGCGGGGGGGCCCG
>VYZT01005424.1:88508-123712 GCA_013400735.1 Pomatostomus ruficeps | reverse complement strand
TGGAACTTTCACACCATTAAACCTTCAGTGAAACCCATACGAAGAGTCCTTCTCTCCTTCTTTGCTCCCACGTGCGCAGCTCCACCTCTGCTGGGAGATTTGCACCCTCAAGTGAGGGGCTTGCATTTGAGAGACAGGATCGCTCCCTAAGGTGCACAGCCAAACCTCGGGGCTCTCTCTGGCTGAGCACAACCTTAACATGCATTTCTAGATTAAACAGTCTTCAGCTTTCAAACAAGAAGCCTGACAGACAGAAGAGCACTGAGGGGAATTACAGTCTTCACTTTACCCAGATACATCATATCATATATCATACCATATTATATTATGCTGCCTTCCCATTGCCTCCCATCCTGCATAGTTATGCAGTGTAAATCTACAGAGAGATTTTTCCTTCATTCAAAATGCGAGGCCTTTGAGTCCCTTCTTCAGATTTTGCCTGACTTTGGCACTGGCTATATCCCCATAACACCTAAGATCCCATCAGTAAAGCTCTCTGGTTGCTTGAATTTCTGCTTCTGGGCCTGCCCAAATATACTCAAGTCCTGACAGCACTGAACTACTCCGTATTTCAGTCCTATAGGGATTCACAGATAAGGCATTCCCCTTCTAGCAGCTCTATCTGCTAACTGGGATCCCACAGGAATTTCAACAACCTAGAGCTAGCAGAGAGCTGCAGAAAAGGGGTGGTGGGGTGGTATAAACTACCACTGCTGCAATAAGGAAAATGGGGGAGAAAGAGGGGCAAAGGATTTCCAAAGGGCTGGTTGTGGTGTGTTTCTGTCACTCCTGAATGTACCAGCAAATCCTGGTAGGGATTTTTTTGCAGGAGGATTTCACTTAACCAGGGAATATGATGGGTAACAGCTGGGCCAGCTGCCTAGGTAATCAATGCTTGGCATGAGCCGCATGAATGAAGGGAAGTGCCCACATCATTCAAAATTATCCATGTGGCTCCTGCTCCTTTCTTGGCATTTGTTGCTGACCATCTCAGAGAGTCTCTGACTGCACGGTAGCTTTTGTAGTTCCAATTAGGCACCTAAATATCCACTTAGCCAGGCTTTTCATTTCACTGGGCATCAGGGCACCTGAGAGCTAAGCACTGCAGCACTAAAATTGAGTTTTCTGCATCACTCAGCTTCTACTTTGCAAGTGAGCTTTGCCTGGGAATCCCATTTTTCCCCTTGGGTAATAAAAAGCTTCCAAAGCAGTAAATTAGCTCTCTGGATTTAATTATGCATATAGACTAGTAATGGGAGTAATTGTCTCAGTCACATTGCACAGAGTACTTACTTGAAACCAAGCTGAAGAAATACCACTGGTAGCTACAGGAAGACAGACTGGATAGCAGGATACCAGGTGTAATGAGGCTACCAGATTATCATCTCACCTGCTCTGGTAATTAACAGCTACAACTCTCACCCTACAGATCACAGTTCTCTCTGTCACTCCCTTCTCATGAAGGGATACTATCAGATAGTCATCCCTCTGAAAGACATCCTCTTGTATGAAAGCTAAAGAGCTGCAGAAGGAAGTGTATCTCCTTACTGTGTACTCACTAAGAGCCTCAAATTACCTGACTGCTACCTGCAGCTGTCTGTAGAACAGGGGCACTGGGTATTTGTGGTCTTAAGCTGAAACATCCCAGGGCTCATGTCTGCTCTGCTAATCCTGTGCTGCTGTGCAAAAGGAAACTCAAATATGCAGGGAAATATTGCTCCTCATCCACCAAGTTGTTCCAGGACACAACCCTTTTCCTGCACCTAGCCTGGCAGCATAATACTCAGCAATATAGAGCTCCAGCCATCTAGTCACTCAACAAGTTATTCAAGTTGAACTGAAAGAGGGAGACAAACCAGACGTGTTTCTCATGGGCATTGTATGGTGCTAGGAAGTACTGGACATGGTCTGTGTGTGTGTGACTAGTAGAGGCTCAGGCAGGGAAGCTTGGCTTAGTTTGAATTTGTGGGGAAACCTCTCTATTTGCTTCTTGGTACAAACACTCGCTGAGGCAGAACACTCTCCATCACAGTTTTTCCCGGTTTGCTGTCAAACCCTGCTGGTCCTCTGTCATCTCTCCCAGAGCAGTCAGCACTGCCACCCTGTTTCAAAATAGTCACTCACCTCCCACATTCTTCTCCTTTCTGGAGGCCTGAAGGTGTTTTCATCTTCTTTGACACCATGCCAGGTTTTAATTCCTTGATCCCAACAGTAGCCCTGGAGGTCTCCAAATGCACCCAGTGTCCTCCAAGCTCACTTTCTCCCTGCCTGTAATTTTATACTTAGTAACTCAGAAAATAGCAAGTAATGGAAATTTGGCAGTTATCCTGTCATTTGCCTTCATCAGATACAGTCAAGTTTAAAAATCCAAAACAAATTACTGAAGAAACATGTTCGGATGGCACAAAAATATATTCAAAGAGGGATGTGTAATTGCATTTGGGAATGAAAAAGTAGACCATACACTCATAAAAAACAATGCTACTGTCAGCTTGAGGTTTTATTTAAAATGAAAAGTGAAATAACAAAATTTTAGGAGTTGAACTTCTTGAAGTATTGACACCACAGAAGAGAAATTCTTGGGCAGGTCACAACCCTCTGTATTAACGTGATCTGAGTCAGCCATTTGCTGACAAAAGGGAAGGGCAGTTTTGGAGTGTGTATGTATAAAAGCATGCATGATGATCTGGAAGAAAGACCAGTCCTTTTGGTAAAAATGGTATGTCTGCAACAAAGCATAGGTAGGCCTCACAAACTGAGGTGCTGATGGTAAGGACTGACTGATCTAAAACAGGTAGGGGAAATCATACTAATTCTAAGGACAGCAAGTGGATCACACACTTCAGCTGTGGGGAGTGTTGTGTACGGGTGACAGAGTAATAAAGTGACCTGACAGAAGCTGTTCAATGCAAAAAAGGCTTTACTATCTGAGTCTCCATCATCCTTAGTGTTTGGCTGACATTTGTCTTGCCAAAGAGGGTTCAAAATGAGCCTCCACCTGCAGTGAGTGGAAAACTCTGAACAGCTGTGTATGCACTCAAAACCTATTTTCCATAAGTATAAGCAAATACAAAGATTACATGACGAAAGAGTCAACACATTGATGTTGGGAGTTCAAGTGAGTGACACCAACCCAGGAACAAAAAAGATCAAAGTGCCACTCTGCACACATACATGCTAACTGGGAAAAAACCTGTTATATTTATAGTCAACGAACCTTCTAGGACTGTGTGTTTCAAGTAAAATGGTATGCTACTGGATAAAACATGCTCCTGTCACTTTTTGCTTATATCTATCCTTCAAAGCCAGGATAGATGAATTATCTGCATCGCCATAACTTAAATACCTTTGGCCAAGACATAGAAACAGAGGGCATTTATGAAGAGTACAAAATCTGTTCTTCATTTACCTAAAACACATCCCTGCAGTCATAACTGTGAAATGAGATAATACCATTCAGCAAACTGATCATGCAAAGTCTGGCATTCCCCTTTGGGCATTAAAGCAGAGACAAAAAAAATGCATGTACAACCCAAGATCTAAATAATGGAAGGGACTTTCAGCACAGTTAACTAAAGCACTGAGGTAGTTATCTGCCAGTGTCCCACCCATCACAAAAGGAAATATTGTCCTTTAAAGGATCAAAATTTTACAGAACACAAATGCGTTCTTTCCTCCTCCTTCCTTCTCCTGCCTTCTACCCATTGCTGCAAAGATTTGTTTTTATTCTGAGAAAAATGACATTTCACCATCCACTTTTAAATATTTATTGGTGAATTTAGTGTTCTGTAGTATTCCTTAGCATTCCAGCTTCCCCCAACATTTCACCAGAGTACATTAGTCCTGATTGGTGAAGATTAGAAAAATGTTGTGGGTGTTTGTTGTTTTTTTTTTACCCTTGCTCAAATCAGTGTGTTATAAACATCATCCTCAGCCAGTGAATCCTGTGATTCTTCCTCAACACAAGGAGCAAACACAGCCAGGACTTACTGGCCTGCAGGAAGCTCCAGCTGAAACACTGGCAAACTTCTGCTGCTACCCTCGATGAGGGTGTATATAGATATATTTGAGAAGGGCAAATATACATATATGCATATGTATACGTGTGTGTGTGTGTACTGATATATATATATACACACGCATAAATACACATAGACAGTGTAAAAAGAAGAGGAGAGACAGGTGAATTTGGAAAGTGGTGACTCTCCCTTCAGAGAATTATCTGAATAGCAAAACCACTATGGAAGAGCTCCATAAAGCTGAAGTGCTGGCCTGAGGGATGAAGCTGGTGGGGTCCACTCTGAAGCAAGTTTGCTGCAGACATAGGAAGCCATTATCGGAGAGCAAGGCAACACACAGGGTGAAATAATATAGGGCAGAGACAGGCAGAGCAGGTACATGCTGCCCTAAAACTGCTTCCATGCATTCCCCCGCTGCATTTGTTCATGATATTTAAGAGCTGCCACTGCTATTGCCAGTGCTGGAAGGAGGGCAGAGCCTGCTCCCAGATAGCTGGGAGAAGAAAACTGCCCTTTAGGACTGCAGGGCTAAACAGTGTATGGAGGGGGAAAAAGTCCAGCCATCCTTTTCTAGGTCAGGGAACACCTGTGAGTTCTTCTAAGAAGTGACCTAAAGATAATTTATTCTGCATTACACTTTTATTAAGTGTTAGTGCCCTAATTGAAATGATTCACAGTTCTTTTTTCTTGTTTTGTTTCTGTGTTATCCCAGCTGGTGGTGGAAAACAGGATGAAGGAGGGATTATAGTGCCTCTTTATGTGTCTGACAAGAGACAGCTTATCTGCTCTGTCCCAAGAGTCCTGTCCAGCTTTCAGTTCTGCTGCCACCACTGGCACATCAAACATGCTTGACTTTTAGGGCCGGATTTCCTTTCCAGGGTGGAAAAGAAGGCAAAGGACAAAGAGGTCCAAAGGACAAACTTTTACCCCCTCAGCCACATGCTGGCAGGCAGCTCCATCCCACTGGCACTGAGCTGCTGCACAGTCAGCCCAGGGCTAGCATTGCTCCCTGAGGTGTTGTGAAGAAGGACTGTGGTGTCCCAGCCACCCTGCAGCAAAAGGATGGGCCTGTGGTGATGCTGTGCACCAGCCAGTGCCGCCACCTGCACTCTCTGCCCTGGGAGCCAAGTAATTTTCTTACATGAAGAAAAGTGCCACTGGTGCTGTAGACAAATACTGCAGGTAGGGAGCAAATATGAAATCATCTTATTTAAACAACATCAGACCTCAGAAACGACATGCTTGACGCTAATGTGGCATTTCAGATTGGAGAATTTCAGGTTTCCTCTAGGTGAAAACAAAATCCAAGACCTAGGTGTTGATTCCCAAAGCAGCCCAGACATGCTTGGACAGAGAGCTTGCATTGTTACTCCAGTGACAAAACCATCATAGATTTTATTAGCTCAAAGCTCCATATTTTACCTTAGATTGCTGAAGTGCTTTTCCAGTACTATTGAGTGGCTTATTTATAGTTTGACCTCAAAACCAGTTCAGATTTCAAATTAGTTTCAAAAAAATTTCAGGCAGGTCAAACCCATAATACTATGTCTTGGAAATGGCTGCTCACAATTCTCAGAAAAAATCCCTGGGCTTTCTACAGCTTTTATCTAAACAGTGGGCAAAGACTACAACTGTTCGATGCAGAATCGCTGGTATTCACCCTCCACCACCCCTTCAACACAGACCCTTGAAACACAGTTTTCAGAATGGATCCAGAAGGGTTGTAAATACAAAAGTTAGCAAATACACTAAGCTGAAGTACTAACTTTCAGATATTTCAGACCATAATAAAAACAGTAGCACTCATACAAAATAAACCAGATGAAAAAGCAAAGAAATAATTATACAAAAGGGGTGAGAGTGAAACAGAAAGAATGGGAAGAGGGATGCTAGTGTAAAGTTTAAGATCTCTGCAGAGCTCGGTTTGCTTTGTGTCCCAGGTTCTATGTTCAGATAGAGCCACGTGCACATCTTGGTCTGTCTACAAAGAGAAACAAAATCTCTGCTGTCAACCCACAGTCACCAGCTATATTTATTTTGGGGCTTGGTGCAAACAGATTTTGTGAAGGAGCACTGAGGAAGGGAGCAAGATAAAGGCTATCACCTCCAAAATCTACATACATTCAAGTGGGAGTTACTGAAGTAACAACATGAGCAATACAAATCCCGACACAAGTCCTGTCAGTTCTTCTTACAAGTGTCCCTTAGCCTGATTCTTTGCTTTACCTCCTCCTTACCCAGGCAATATTTAGCAATAATCTGATAGCTGTGGATCTCAGAAGATCCATGCAGAAATTTTTCCATACAGAAGAAAGACTGATAGAGCATAGTTTCATGGGGGTGGTCATCCTTTGCTCCTACAGAGAGTTCCACTGAAGCAACAAAGCCAATGGGATGACACTGTGGATGGCCTAACTTATATTTAAGAAATCAGCCATGACCATCATTGCCAACAATGTTCAGGAAAATTCAGTGTAAACAGGGCACTCCTGGTAATAAAAATATGTATTGCACCCCCGAACTCTGGTGAGTAGCATCTCTAACTCTCTTCTGGTCTTTTTACTAAGAAGTTATACCGATGGATGATATTCAGGAAAGAGCTCTAAGATTTTGGTGACACAAATAAGCAGCAGCAAGATGAGCTGTGGAATTGGTAATAATTTAAACTGTAGATCATAACAAACTTCTATTATAGCCACAGTAGAGTGTTACCAAGAGAACATGAAAACAAACTGGTATCTAATCTTCTTTATGGCAAATGAGTTCTTTTGCTGCAGTGGTTAGTGTGAGTTACAATGAGCACAGAGTATAAATTATAAAGACAGTCTATGCCATTGTCCCAGTATTTTTAGGAAGCACCATTTCCATAAACTTTTTTGGTGAAACAGGAATATCTTTCAGGTCACACATTAAATACGAGAATGTCTTCCGCTTCTCTGAGAATTATAAAGAAGGCCAGTAAATTATAAGCGCATATCAGAGTTCAAGTGCTCATATAAAGGAATTTTATACCAACTCTGAAAAGAGGATAAAAACAACCTATGTTGTAAACATTTCCAAGGGTTCCCAGGTGATGTCACATCAGTCAGGAATGACCTGGTGCCATTCCCCTAGGAGTCCCTGGGATGGAGCTGAGGCAGCTGCTGGTCCTGAAGATGTGCTCATCAGGACATCTGTGTGTGACAGTGCCGACCTCTCCTGGCTGTGTTAGGGAGAGCCAGCAGGATGCCTCCAAGCTGGTTTAATTCAGAGCAAGTAACTTCACTTCCAGAGCAGGAATGTGCTTGAAATGGCACTGTGTCTCTGTCCTAATCCATCCCTCTCTGTTCCCAGGGGACATACAAATGTGAAATGATTCCCTGGTTTAGCCAGCAGCAAGTAAAATGTTCTTAAACTGCTCAGCCCTGCCAGGAACCTGCGTTAGCCACTGGCTCTGGCAGAAGCTGTAGCCCGCCCACCTCATGGAGGGAGAACTCTGCCAGGGTTTTTTGGAAATCTTTGTGCTTTCTACAGTTATTGGATTGTGTCATGAAAAGGCCTGCATTTATTGTCAGCCTTGTGATGCTTTCAGCCCTCTCCTTGAACACAGCTTTCTATTGCTTTTACAAAAAGTAGAGCTGCTAAGCAAGGAAGTTGCTGGGAAAGCTTCCATAAGTACATCCAGTCCCCAGCAAATCATAGCAATCAGTCTAATAGAGAAATGTAACAGAATCTAAGTAACTTTGTTGCCCTAGCTGCACATGAGCAGGGTTACTCACAGTAATTCAAGCATGCTGTAAGTCACCTCACCATAACACGCTGAATTTTCTGCCACCTGCCTTGCTCCTCAGTCATTAGCTGACACAAGGTTCAGATGTTCTATCCTTACCCCACTTGCCATGCTGCCCCAGAGGTGAAGAGCGGACACAGCAGGGAAGGAATGACATTAACAATGCAAATGTCCTAGAGAAAGCAGATTGGGAGCTACATTTATTAATTTCTCTGCTACACTAATGCATATAAATATAAATCTGACTTACTGTCAGCAGGCAAATGCTGCTGGAACACATGAAACTCCCTAAAAAGGAAAGATCAGGGAAGATGTTCTGGAGCCACATATGGGCAGAATGGACTAGCTGCAAACTGGTGTTGGCCCTTCAGAGGCTGCCAGTCCTGCAGCTCAAGATGAGCACTGGGAAGGCAGGCTGATGAAGTGACACCATGTCTAGCTCACAGCATGCGTGAGGATAAGAAGGGATTGAGCAGTATGGAAATCCTACACATGTAAAATGTTAATGAAACACAGTTTGCTTTTGCACAAAAGAGAAAAAACCTGAGACCTTGGAGAATTAATTCCCTTAAGACTGACTTAATATGTATGTCACAGTTGAGGCACTTACTATTAAGTATAAGCTATTTACTAAGTTTTTCTTACACTGCTGTAATTTCTTCTTTTTAATGGCTTTGCTATTGGAAAACTTTCCTATTGCGGTTGATTGTTATAAGTTGTCCTCATGAAAGAAAAAAGATAGCCAAGTGTGCAAGTTAAGATGACAACAATGCCCCAAGGTAAAATGCATGCTTAAAGTGCTTGGGTGGATGGCTGAAGTGTTGCCCAATCCACTGCATCTGAGCAATGAGCACAGGAAAATTTCCCATTCATCCATAGGGGGAGCTCAGCCATGGGGTCCTGTGACAGTGTCTACAGCACAGTTCAAACTTCTCAACAGCAAGAAGTGCCAAGATTGGATTATAAAACTGATTCATGCTTAGACCCCTCAGGAAAGCAACAAGTATTTAAGAAACCAACAATAGCAGCATCGGAAGACTTCAGTTAGCAGTGACGATCAAAAGGAAACTCTACCTTTTTTTCCCCTTTTTTCCTGAGCATGGGGCAATCCTGTAAGACTTCTTTTCTAAAACTGGCAGATATATGTGGAACTGGTTTCTTCTTATAGATGCTGTGATTTTCTTGCTCCCTGCAAAGTGGTAAAGCATGGTACAGTAGTTACCCCGTTGATGCTCCCAGACCAGAAGAGGGTGATGCAGGAATCAAGTATCATCTCATGGTTATGCTGCTTTTCCAGCTGGCAAGTACTACATGCCACCCTGCTGTGTGTGCCACTTCCATCTCTGGATATGGGGAAAGATGGATGAAATTAGGAAAGAATCTTCTGGAAGAGCTATCAAAGATTGGAAGCAGTGCCCACCGTGACCAGCCTGGGGCCTGCCCATGGGGCAGCTGGACTAAGAACAACTAGAAGAGACTCCAGGATTTGTTAAACCTTCAGAACTTCGTTGTTCAAGCAGGACAGTAGAGCACAGCCTGATGGATTGGACTGATCTTGTAACAGGGTGATTTTTCTGTACCACACTGTTAATGCTGAATTTGTTTGCAAAATCTGGGTTGGTCTCTGCCATATAGCAATGTTTTGCACATACATAAGCATGCAACTCATTAAAAATAGGTATGGAACTAAGTTAACACTATCACAGTGTAGTCAAACCCATTGTTTAGCACCATGTGGCACAGCTTCCCTGCCAATTTTAGTAGCTGTGGCAGGGAGGTGAGGTGGACTATGCCTTGCTAACCTCCGCACATGGTTACAAGTCCCCTTCCAACCTGCCTAATGATGAGAACTTAATCTGGAGTATGCACAGAAGGAAAAAAACCTAAATGTGATTGTGCCATTTCAATGAACCTAATTGGCTAATAAAGGTCAGTCTCATTAGAAGCTCTTCAGGGAAGGATCCACTGAAGGAAATTAAGCAGCAAAAGAATTTTAACATGCTGTCCTCCCTTGCCTGCATCACACACTTCCAGGAGGATTTGATGAGAAACCAAACTACTTGAATAAGTGATGAAGGTGTTGTTACACAGGCATTGTGTGACAACAGAAATGCATTTCTAAACTGCCAGAAGATCATGCTGTGTAATGCAGAGGGTCTCTGCTTACTCCCTGCACAGGACATAGTGGCTGCCCTGGGTCCATAAAGGAAGCTTTCCCCTGAAGTACATCTCCTAATTACCTCTCTACTGCCCAATACCCAGAATTCCATCTCCCTCCCTGTCCCAGGTAGTCAAGCTCCTACACAACACCCTGATATGCCATTTCCTTTGATTTCTGCATATTCTGCCTTCTTCAACTCTGTGTTAATAGAAGCTGCTCTCATGGCTATGATATCCTACTCTGGGGTAACTCTATTCACTTCTGTAAAGGCCATTCATGAGTTATGTCTATCTCCTATTTTCCACCTCAGGAAAATCTACATTCAGAAGTTATAATGTGTTACAGTACAAAAGCATGTAATTAAGTTACAAAAAATATTTTTTTCAAAACATAGAATGGACCTTTACTATGGTCTCCACATTGATCACCCTAGCTAAAGAAGTGCTTTTAGCCTTTTTCCTGCTCTGAAAGGGCTTAAATCAGAACTGTAGGTGGGTTAGATTTCCTCCTCCCATGTTACTAGAAATTCCTACAGCATAAAAGAGAGCAAACAGGTCAATCCAGTTTTAAAGCTGGAAGCTTAACTGAGAAAGCAACTGACAGCTCTCTGGCTTGCACTGGGCACTGGAAAAAAATGCAGTGGTGAAGGAAGAGAATATGATCCTCTGTTGTTTCTACTGCTAGGCCAGAAGAATGCAGCAGCAACACTCCTGATGCTAATGTTCTAGTTAACAGCTGTTCTCTCATCTTTTATGGTCCTTCTGCCATATGGTCCTTTCCCCAGTATTACCTGGGGAAACAGTAGTTGCTTTGGACCCAGAATGTGCACTGGTGTTAATGAAGACTCATAGCACCTCAAAGACTTGATACCTATACCTTTTTAATGAGACATATGAGACAAGATATTTTTTGCTGGGCTGAGTTCATGGGCTCCCATCAGAAGAACTTTATCATATTGTGTTGGGTTTGGCTGGGGAAGAGTTAATTTTCTTCACAATAGCTGTTATGGGGCCATGTTTTGGATCTGTGTTGAAAACATGTTGATAATATAGAGATGGTTTTGTTACTGCTGAGCAGTGCTTATATAGAGACAAGGCCTTTTCTGCTTCTTGTATCCCCCCATGAAACAGTGGGCTGTGGGTGCAGAAGTTGGGAGGGGGCACAGCTGGGACAGCTGACCCTGGCAAACCACAGGGATATTCCACACCATATGGCATTGACATGTAAAGCTGGGGGCAGAAGGATGAAGAGGGCACAGAGTGACGGTGTTTGTCTTCCCAAGTAACCATTACACTAGATGGAGCCCTGCTCTGTTGGAGATGGTTGAACACCTGATTCATGGGAAGCAGTGAATGAATTCCTTGTTTCACTTTGCTCACACATGCTGATTTTGCTTTCCCATTAAACTGTCTTTATCTCAACTCATGAGTTCTCTCACTTTTACACTTCTGGTTCCCTCCCCAATCCCACTGGGGGGAGTGAATAAATGAGTGTGTGGGGCTTAGTTAACCAGTGGCAGTTAACCTATGACATGTATCTTCTGCCTGAGACCAGAGAAATTTTACTTCATCCTCAAAAAGACAACCAGCTAATTGGGGCAGGACTGATCTACCATGTTGACACTCACAGGAACAAACTCATCACATCAGCTGTTCAATCTCACAATTAGGTATTGCAGGTCCCTACAGGAGATGCAGGCATCTCTAGGGAAAGCAGAAGAGTAAATACAGGAAGGGTGTGGGTTCAGGACAGCCTCACTTCTATTTGGGAACAGAGTAAAGTAGGATAGCCCTTACCCTGGGACTGTTGTGCCTCCTGTGGCTAGATCTGCTTCAACAGAAAGGTCTAGAAGAAGAGACAACTGGTTCAAGAGATCTAGAGATATGAGATGCAGAGCTGCTACCCAGAAAAAGAAAGGAGTAAGGGGAGAGCAATTTCTTTAGTAACACTGAAGGCGAACTTCCTTACCACTGATCCTGTAGTGCTCAGCAAGCCCTTAAGGATCCCGGGTCATGTTTCTCTGGACACCTTCTCCATGGGATGGAGCTGTTGGTGGCTGCAGCATAGCTCGCTCCTGTGGGGTTTTTCTCTAGATGCTTCATGCAGCTTCAGGGGAATAGAAAGAGAAGAGATTGTAATCCTGAGTATTCCTTAAATGCTGTTGTCTGTGACAGGAGGCATATGGGGATGTCTTCCTTATCCTACTGTGGAAAGGAGAAATATGTTTTGAATTTGTTCATTCCTTTTGTGGTAATCATAACAAAGATGAAGAAAATTTATCCAAGTTGGCATTTTTAGGTAGCCAACATTTTAAAAAATTCCCTGCAATCTTTTTCCTGAAGAGGAGAACAAATGGAGGAATCAGGCGTGTATTAGGCAAATAAAGCAACCTCCCTACATTCAGATTTTAAAAATTTCCTGTCAAAATGCTTTTATTTTCTTTGTTTTCATTACTTTTGTTGCTAAAATAAAAACTTAAAGCCTTTCTAAATATTCACCTTAATATCAAAATTTTACAGAAAATTATTTTGATTAAACCATCTTGACTAGTTCTTTTCATAGCCATGGAGCCCTTTGTGGCTGATGCCCTGCCTTAAGTGCTAGAGCACTGAGTTAATGTGGTCATGGGGTTTACAAGAATAACATTTGTGAGGGCTTTGGCTTTTATGCTTGCTTGCTTGTTCTTAAAGACAGATTTAAAGGGGCTTTAGAGCCCTGAACTGGCTCTTGAATAATCAATAGCTCTTCATGGAGACTGGTTTTCTCTACCTTACTTTTATACTACATGCTAGCCTTTTTTTCTGGTAAAATTCAGCTTGGCTCTACCTGGCCAGAAGCAGTTCTTCATTCAATATTGCCTTGCCCCTTCTCTGTCTCTGCTTTCTCTGTGATTTTCTGGAACCCACCCCTTCAGGACGGGGATGTGCAGGCAGCAGACATTAAGCAGGGAGCTGCTCCACCCAGTGGGTGCAAGCAGCAGGCACCACGCATGCTTCCTTAGCAGAAAAGCATAGGAAACCTATCGTGGAGGTGTTTGAGCAAAGGATGCATACCCCTGTCCCTCGGGGAGATCACATCCCATCACATCCCGTTGTCAGCTGCTTCAACTCCAAGTGACACGATGCAGTTGGGAAATCAGGTCTCAACCCACAGAAGAGCTGCACCCAGTGCAGTGGTATTCACAATGCTGGATGCTGGCTTCTTGCCTTGGGCCTGTCTACAAAGGCTGCACAGGTGCACAGTCCCTGTCCTGGGCACCTGAGGGTCCCCAGGCTGATAGCAGTGGGTCTGGAGCCCCAGTCAGCCAACCCAGACGAGAGGACATGGTGCACAATAGCCCTGGCAAGGGAATGATGGGGCTGCCACAGCTGGGGCAAAGTAGGGCTCATTACACCAAAAGCAGCACCGTGCAACTATATTTGTGCTAGCCTGACTACATGAAACCAGGCTGTGAGTCAAAGAAGTCCTTACTTTGAGTAGGACAGCATTTCAAAGCTTGTGTATTGAACACACGTTCCCATAAAGCATCACCACAATATACTGATAGATGAGGGCCAGGAAAATCTGCCTCTGCCCATGCTCTGGCCCTTCCCTCCCATGTGCCTGGCACCAGGCACAGCCAGGCAGGCTTTTGTATCAGTCAATACCAGGGGCTCTGCAAACAGATGATGTGAGGCTGGGGCAGAAGCACTCCTGCTCTGCTGACACCCCAGCAGGCAGTCCAGGCCAGTTTCATCAGCATCAGCTCTGAAATGTTAACGCTGAGTCCCTTGAGGGAGGATAATAACTCAAAGGAGGGACAAGGTCAGAGGATACACAGTTTATAGAAATACTTTAAGGTTGTAACTACAGCACTATTTTGGGAGGACGTAAGCCTGGGCAATAAACCACTGAACAACAGAGGCTACTGAGAATTAGTTGGATTTCTGCCTACCCCTTTCTGCAAAGGGATGAACCTAAGGGAGATTTAAAAAAGTGCATTGTGTCACAAGCAGCCCTGGATGTAAAGAGAAGACTTCTTTGTTCCTCATGTAAAACAGTCAATTAAAGCTTGACCCTCAAGCATACCTTGCAGGAAACTAGAAAGGCTCCAGGCCACCCTCTGCCAGAACAGCTCTTAGTTCATGATCTAATCCTTGTATTTTTAGCCAAGAGTGCCCAACATTATTCTGTTTCCTGTGTTGAAGCAGAGTACTATTACTATTATTATTTGATAGCTTTATACTGCAATGGCTGTGAGAGCATCAGGAAAGATCATCTGACTTGTTCAAGGTGCTGCACAGATTTATAATTGATGGTGCCGCCTTGAAGCATACCCAATGCCTTACACCAGGCGGTTCAGTTTGGTGCATAACAAGCATGGCAGGCATTGTTTTCTGACCAGAAACTGAGATTAGAGCTCTTTGATACCTTGCTTTCTCATAGTGCACAGATGGTCTGTCAATATCAGGCAACTTCTCTGCTCCCCCAAGCTTCTGGAAAGATGCTTAACACACCATGGTAGAGATCTGGGGGAGTGCTGGAGCCAGGGATCACTTCAGGGTTAGTGTTTCACAGAGAAAAGGCTTCTTACCCCTGAGAGGACCTGGGTGAGAGGAGAAGAGTAAGAAGTCAGGGGGGCCCATCCCAAGCATGCTGTGACTACATTATTAAAATAAGCTTTTAAGCAGGGGCAGCTTCTCTCCACTCCTCCTCTCCAAATTCACATCAGGCTTTAATAGTACTTCTGACTTGGGCTAGCTGGCCTGGCATGGGCCACTCCCTCAAATAATTGTATTTTTGCATAATTAATAATCTATTCAGCTTGCCAATGCAGATGTATGAAAAACATGTTTATTTCAGACCTGTGGTGTTAAGTTTTATGAAACTGCTCCACAGCTGCTGGCCAGATGAACAAATGATTGTAGGAAGGTGTAAAAATTCCCGGTTGCAACTACACGCAGATTTGTTCTCTGCTCTGTAACACTGGGCAGTGCTGGCTATGCATTGACTGCCAAGTGCTTGTGGAACTGACAAGCCTTTTCAGCCTGGTTTCAAATGTTGAGAATTCTGTGGAGCAGAGGAACATGACCTGTCAGAGGTGGCTAAAGAGGTCACTTTGATCTGAAGAATGAGCCCAGCAGGAAAATGAGATGATGTGTCATTGTGACAATGTGATCTCTGGACCAGCCTTGCTGACTACATAACCTTTGGCCTCCTGACAGGCCCTTTGTTTCCTCGTGGTGCAGCTGATGGTCTCCCCAGAAGGAACAGCTAAAGATCTAAAAAACCTTGCATTTGCTGAGCAGAGAGAAAGACCTCTGTGTTTAAATACCCTTTGTCCTCCTTGCTGGGCTGCAGAACTTGCAAACCTTATGTAGGATAAGGACCAACCTCATGCCATCATGGCAGTAGGGATGATGCAAAGTGCTGCAGCTTCCAGGGCAGGTAGATCTCTGCACGAGTTGCCACTGGTATTGTACAGTCTCTTTCCCACAACAGCATTAGCGGGGAATTGCATTTGCTTGTGTAGAGTTCTGAGAATTAGATTCTCAAAACATTTCTTACAAGCAGAAGGATAATGAGGATGGAAGAAGTAAATACATCAGAGAAAGAAAGTAGCTTGGCAGGTTACCTGTTGGCATTCTTTTACCTCCTTTTTGAAGGTAGGAATGGAGTCCATTTTTGGAAGTACTTCCAGTTTTGCTAAGCCACATTTTCCTTTAGCAGAAGTGAGATAGATGCAGAAGGATGAGCTTCCAGCAGCAGGTGAACTAATTTTTGTCTTCCATTCTTGTTGGTTGTTGTCAGAAAGGCTAGGGCTTACTACATACAACTTCATTACAAAATTGCTTGTCTTGCCTCTACTCCTCTTGCCCTGGGGAGACCACAGAGATAGAATGCTCTTCAGCTGAATCTGTAAGGATGATTTTTTTCACCACTCATCAAACCACTTGTTCTTTTTCAGCTTTCTCAACTGAATTCAGCTGAGTGCTTCAGCTCTGAGCCTACATAGAAAAAGGGCTGAAAGAATTTGATGGTGATAGCAATAGACATAGACAGGGGGAAGAGCAGGCTAGGCTTCAGGACATTGTTGGGGCACAGGCCTACAGAGGATATACCTGCTCCTGTTGCCCTTTCTTTTAAATCAATGTACTCGGTGTGGCTGCCAGCTTGTGGTCGCAGGCAGCAGTGGCAGCCACACGCAGCAGTGGCAGCCACACGCAGCACCCAACTGCTCCTTGGGTCCAGTGAGCTGCCAGCTGCCCCTAGGAAAGAGCTTCTGAATCAGGCAAAAGCTCTGTTTCATAAACCCTGCGAGCAAACCAGCTGTTCATATACAGATGAAGCATTCCAGCAATTATTTTTATGCTTACCTTACATACATAACTGAAAAGCATCAAAAAACAGTTGGCAATTTTCTTATAGCTGACAAAAACTTGCAGCAGCAATTTTACAGATGATGCTTATTGGTTAAAGTGACCCCACCTCCACTTTACATCCAGCTGAACAACTGCAAACTTCATCCCAAGAAACACTAAAGTGCGGCTGGGGTATGTTCTGCTTCTGCTGCTGCTTTAGGATTAGCAACCACATCCATTAGTCCACAACAGTGGATGTAAAAAGCAGAAACTACGCATTTCCTATCACTTGACAGCTGATTCTACCCGCTGAGAAGAAACTCTGCTGTCTACAGCCTTGATTCAGCACAGCAGGAGGAAAATGGCCTATCACAATCACACTGCACATCTAAAACTCCTTACAACTTTAAAAAGGTAGGAGGAGAAACAGGGATCGAGCAGACCTGCCACTTATAAAAAGTTAAAGGAGCATTCTTGAGAAAAGTGAGTTTTGCTAGAAAGCCAGGATGTGCAATTCTTTTAATCTCCAGCCTACATCTGTAGAAGATATGGAACAAGAGGAAAATAGGGAAATCATGCAATAAGATCGTTACATGCTTTCTTTTACCAGGGAACTGCTGCCAAACTACCAGCATGTTGTCTGCTTTCTCATGACAGCTATGTAATATCAATAGCATCTACTTGCTGAGAAACACACAGTTACCCCTCAGAAACAGCTGAAAATGAAAGATAAATCAGCCCTGGTTTCTTAAAGAAAATGCAACATTTATTCTGGAAGTAACATGTAGACACAGATTTAAAAATTATAATTGTAGGCTTTGGGATCTTTTCCCCAGCAGATAGGATTTAGGTCCGCAAAGGAGACCAATTTATTGCAGTAACCTGGGCTTCAACGCAGTCCCCAAGCGTGACTGCACCACTGCTTTTCACCACTCCAGCAGTAACACGCTCCTGCATTATTAGCAGAGATCCCTGTTACTCCACGACACCTTTTACAAGCAGATTTCAAAACACTTCACAAAGCCGAGCTTTTGTGCCCACTGCCCTCACCAGGAATCTGAAAGCGAGACGTGAAATGACTTGTCCAAGTTTGTTTCCCCCGACGTGACGGCACAGGCCGGGCCGGGCCGGGCGGGCCCCGCTGCTACCAGGCGCCAGCAGAGGGCGCTCCGGCCCTTCCCAGCCCTCACGGCCTTTCCCGGCGCAGGGAAGGTGGTAGGAGCCTCCCTTCCCTTTTCTTTCGTTTTACGTCCTGGGAAAGGAAAGGAGTCCTCCACGTGGCTTACCAGGGTGTCTGTTCCCCGCCGCCAAGCAGCTCTGCACATGTTCCCCGCCGGGCTTCTCCACGCCGCTCCTGAGACGCTCTGCGACCCACAGCGAGAGAAGCCGCGCACCTGCCACCACAGAGCAGCGAGGCACAGCGAGGCAAGGAAGGAAGGACTCTCACCGATCCCACCGGGAGTCTGCTGCCCAGTCGAGTGCCGCATGTCTCAATAAGAAGTTCCCAGGTCTGCATCTACACGTACTTTCAGCTGCCTGCGGCAGGAGGGAGGACAGAGTGCCGTGCAGGGCCAGCTAGGAAAGCCTTCGGGGGTGCCTGAAACCTTGAGGGCAGCTGAATCAGCAGCAACTGAAAGCAGCCTGTCAGAGAGCACCAGTCCCACTAAAATACATCTGTGAGATACACTAGGCACATTCTGGTCGCACTCTGTGACATCCACTCACACAGAACATGGCCTGATTTCTTGTGGTCAAGGTTAAAGGTCTTGCTGTGTTCACTGGACGAGTGGACTTCAGATAGAAGCCCTAACCAAGCTACCACAGGAAAAATATTTCTAACACCTCCTTGACCCTATATGGAAATATTGCTTGGCAAAGGTTGGGCATTTCTCAGGTGTTATATTCTTCATCTTTCCAATGGTCTGTTGGTTTGTTTTTCTTTTCTTTTTCCTTTTCAGACCATGGTCAGAAAAACATGCTAAAGACAAAGCTAGTATTTCATGGCTTCTACTCACCTCTCATTCATCATTACACAAGCTGGTGTTCTCAGCCATGTGTGATCCCTCTTACTGTGTCAGGCTACTTCCCAGCTGCCTGGCAGGCCACAATCTGCTCTTCTCCCAGTTCCTGTCTGCCATTGAAGGCATATAACACTGCAATCTGACAGCCATGCAAGCTGCCGAAATCCTACCCGATGTGAGCCAGCACATCCTGAATTCAGTGCAGATCTTCCTATTAGCTTCATCCGGCATGGATCAGAAATCCTCTTCACTGCTAAAAATCCTCCAAGTCAAGGGGCTTTTACAACCATCTGAGCAGCTCCCAGCCATGGCAAGACTGTTCCCAGAACTGGATGCTTGGTAAGTGCAGTGATTGGAATGTGAAACAGAATCAACCTTGTGACACTCCAAAAGCCACTTGGACCTGGCAATTTCAAAGAGCTTTGATTACATCTGAAGAAATCATAGTAGTGATGGGAGAAGCAGCTAGGTCCAAATTATTATGAGGCCAAAGAGAATAAAAGTGTCCTGAAGCCAAGTTCCTGGCTCTGTCTTGGCAATAGCTTACTGCCTTTTTAAAAACCATGGAGGAAAGCTGCCACGCATAAACAATTTTTTTATCGTCTCTCAATATCCAAAGTACTGGACATAGCAAGAAGAAACCTCTCCATGGAGACCATGCAGTCCTGAAGCACATTGTGGAAATAGCTGTCAGGCCTCATGAATAAAAAGTGAATCACAAAGTGCATTAGAGTATCATTGTATCAGCTAATAACCTACGAAGGGTTTCTGGTTTTATCATAGACAATAGTTACAAAAAAAGTCTCATTATGCCTAGCTCATCCTTGGAGAACACAGCAGGATTAGGCTCTCTGGGATAAATGCAAGTGCTTTGTTTTACCCGGGCAAGAAAGAACTCTGATTTGCATCTGCAAGGTTCCAAGGACACAAGTGCCAACGGGCTGAGCTGGGTAAGTGGTCCCTGTTCAGAGCTTTACACCATCACTGTAAACCCAAAGGTAAAACAGTTCCTTGCTCATCAGCTGTCATTGGACTTCATTGTAACCCTCCTATACCTACCTGGTTTCAGCCACATCCTTGTCTCCCCCATTACCTGGTAGTGTTCATCCCTGCTTTCTCTTCCTCTGCAGGGGGCTGTGAATATCCACAAGACACTTGCTCAGAGCAGTGACATCCACAAGAAAGGGAAATGCTCTGAAGAGCTAACCCAGGCACTGGCCAAGAAGTGGAGCTGAAACTGGCTTGCAGCTTGTCAGAGCACTGGGGGGTCTCAGACATGGTGAGGCGTTAACAGGGGGCTCCCAGGATGTCATACCCGCTGGGAGCTCTTCATGCCCTTCAGCACCTCCCCACCTATTTTTTTGCCTGCTGTCCTGTTCTTGATTCCAAGGATTACTTGCAGGTCCTGCGCCCAAGACACCTGTGTGTGCCTCAAACCTGCCTTTTCCCCATCCTGGTTTTTTTTTTAATTGGGTTTTCCAACTTTTCCAAGTGCAGCAGAGGTCTTGGCATTCCTCCCTGTTTCTTGGGTCTCTCATTCCAAGTTACTTGCTAGATGTTAGGTCCCCATCCGAACTTTCCCCATTGAGGGAGTTCTGGGCATGCACATCACTGCATTGTTCCAGTTCCAGTGGCTCTCTCTCCAATCTTTTTCCCATATGCATCAAAGTGTCTGGAGATACTGCTAAACTTAGGTGTTCTCTAGGAGGAAAGGGAGCAGGTGGATGATGGAGACTGGACTTCACTTTGAAGGAGGTAGTGGAAAGAAGCCTTTTCAGTTCTACATCTCTCACTCTCAAACCATCCTTGTGTGTGGGCTGTATGCAATTGTCAGCCATTTTCATTGCCATTGGTTCCACTTTCCACTGCAGAAACTCAATACTCATTGAAACAGCAATGTATAAAATAGAACCTAAAGGACAATCACCAGGCTATAGATTCCCATCCCTGAGTCAATGCATATTTTAAGCCAAATGAAGGAGATCTATCAAGAAAAGCTGGGAGAAAATAGAAGCTAAGCCAATAGTCTGGTATTTGGGATGCTTCCCTGGAAGATGCAATAGCAAATCCCCTTGGAGAGAGGAGGCAATGAAGCAGAATCTTTCAGCATCCTGGATGAACTCTGTATCCATTGGGGTGTCTGTAGAAGAGAGGTAATAGTGGTACATTCCCTGTCTCTCTCACTTTCCACCTCCCATGTTGTCTTCTTGCTGGAAACTCTATCAGAACTCTGAAGTGGCCATGAAGTGCATGGACAAAAGACACTCAGTGCATACAAGCACCTGCTTATCCTTCTTAAGGGCCATGAAGCAAGCTACTTCCCCAAAGATTCCCTAGGAATATAAACTCACAGGATAATGAGTGGATGAAAGATTAAAGGACAGGAAATAAAAGGTGGAAATAAGGAGCAAACCTTCATGACAGAGGGAGTTCACCAGGGCAGTGTCAGAGGGACGAGTGTTGAAGGCTGTGATGTTTGGTGAACTCAGTAAATTACCTGAAAAATGAATGGGTAATAAATGTGACAAACCTCCCAGTGGCTTGAGGTTATGCTGAATAAAACAGAAAGATTATCTGTGAAGAGCTCCAAAACAACCATATGCTACCAAATGACAAGGTGAGAAGACAGCAGAAAAACTGCAACCTAGAAATTCAAGAAATAAAGGACATGGAAAAAACAGTGCTGACCTCATTATATCAAGATGGGCTCTTGGGCCTATTCTTAAAAATAATGTCAATTTAGTTTATGTTCCATAGCAGTTAGAAAATTGTTAGGGATACTTTGGGAAGGGGTCATAAACACAATGGAGAATGTGAGGACAGCACAGCAGGGCATCTGCATCCCAAAGACTGTGCACTTCTTGTCCTGCCATCTGCAGAAGGGCTTAGCAGGAAGTAAAGGGCTTGGAGAAGAGCAGTGGGAAAGATTTAAAGGTGCTTCTGTACAAAAAGTAGGATTAAGACCAGACTAAGATTGGAAAAGAGACAACTGAAGGCTTTTATACACAATCCTGACTCCTCTGGTCAAGTCCCTAAACCAAATTGCTGCAGGTGTACTCTAGGGGAATAACCCTGTCCACCTGCCCTGTTCTTGGATCTGTACCTAATGTCCAGTGCTGAACACTGAACCAGGCTGGCTTCCATCTCATCCAGTACTACAAACCCTGGAGCTCGGATGCACCCCAGATGGGGAGTACTGCTTCAGATCAACTAGAGTACTAGATCAAATAAACAAAATGATTTTGTTGGGATTTATTCACATCCAGATAAGGATAACAAAGATTTTTTCAGTTAAATAAGAACTAATTTATTCATATATCTGGTCTCAGAAATTAAACCAGAACTATCTCACAGCATAGATGTGGTGGCAACAGAAACTTTCAGCTGCCATCAAAGTACTAAATATACAGATGGCTACAGACAGGCCAGAAGCATAACATCCTATGTCTCTATATTTTGAGTTCTTAAAAAAAATTATTTCAGAAGCAGCCAGGTTCTGTCGGTGATGCTACATCATTCCCTGAAAATGTGAAAACAAATCCATAAGAAAATCCTTCCATGGCAGGAGTGCAAACACGTATTAGGATTTAAGAAGCATCTGCATGACTGGCTGATAAATACCTTTACAAGGCACTGAATAGTTTGATTACCAAGGCCTTGTATGGACAAATAGTGGATTGCTGTACATCCCACAATTTGCCTGTCAGTTAGCTTGAGATATGTGCTATCAGACCAGGACCATAGAGAACTTGGAGGAAAGTGGATGGCACTAAGATTAAGGTGTCCTCAAAAGTTGCTACCAATTTTGAATGCTGTGGTCTCTGAAGTCATTGCAGGAAGGGATTTTTGGTCATGCCTTATATAAAAGGCTTGGATGTCTGTGAGTACACAGTAGCAGTGACCTGATGAACACTGGTGCCCTGAAGATTGGCTGTGCAGAACTACTGAACAGCCACAGCGTCTGACGCAATGGGATAAAAAGCAGGTCAGCCAGCCTTTCCCAAGCTCAGTCTGGAGCCTTGGCCCAGGACCACTGGAGCACAGAGCTGCCCTGTGCTCCTAGCAGGCCTGCTGGGTTTGCTGCCCTCTGGGCACTCCACATGCTCCAGGCCCTTGGGGAGATCTCTGTTTGACTCCATAGCCAGCCCTATGGTGCCTTTGAAAAATCTAGGTTTTCTCATTTTGCAACCTTTTTTCAGGTCCCAAGGTACTCAAATTCTTCTGTTTTCTTTCCTAACCCAGAGATGCAGTTCAGAAAGCATGGCCCCTTCCCTTCAAACCTCCTGTTTAGAGTTGATTGTGGCTAAAAGCCCATAAGTACAACGCTATGTAAGGGGAAACCTTGCTGGTTTCCCCCCTCGTGTGAGGACAGAGGTGAAGTTCAGAAGCCAGCAGAAATTCAGCATTTAACCCACTTCAGCACCTTGTGAAACTGATCCAGCCTTTATCTGTGTATTTAGACACTGCCACTTGATCTTTTCAAATCTGCCCTGTATAAAAATAACTAAAAATAGTCTATTTTAAAACAGACTAGACTGGAAGTATCCCTTAACCTCCCTCCCTCCCCACCCCCATCCCAGAAAATCCCAACACCTCAAAGCTTAAACAAGATTTTCTGTTTTCCCATAGGCATGTTCCAAGACTACTCTGTCACTTCCTACTTGAGAAACTTCAGTAAGAGAGAGACTGGTGTGCACTTACACGCAGAGTTTCGTTTTGTCTCTCCCTTTTCTCATCGTGAAATGGTTGGCATTTCACACCAAGCAGCCCTGGTTTTTCCTGTTCTGCTGGCCCCTAGATTGCTGGGAAAACAACTCAAGGGCTCTTGTCCAGGACTGCTGCAGCTCCTCCAGTGACTGTTGTGTGAAGAACCTGTCTGCCTTTTCTCAACCTCAGAGGTCTTTGCCTGCCAGCGCCTTTCTCTGAGGCACTTCCCATCATTTCTGCCCACTCCAGCCACAAAGACAACAGGATGCAGGTAGCATGCCCGAGACTGCAGGACTTGGGGAGGACATCTTACAGCAGACCAGAGACCCACACTGCATGCTGTGATTCTGATGACTCTCCCCTATGTAAGCTATGACCCATATTTTGACTGTCTAATAAAGAGAGCTCACTTAAAAAACAAACATGGCTAAAAACTACAGGGTTTTAGTGGGGAACTGAGATCTAACTGCAAAATCAGACCAAAAAAATCAGAGCTGTGGAACTAATGCTGATTTGAGTGCTGCTTTTAGGCCAGGGAAGCACTAAAAGAAAAATCACAAGAGGGAGACTCACATTTCCATGCTATAGGTGTAACCTCATCAAGGTTTCATCAAGGAGGTAATTTCTTGTTTAGTTCTCCAACAGTTAGCAGAATACAGTGCAGCTCTCAGATATTTGGCCTCCATGAGGGACTTTCTAGCTGACTAGATCAGCTAGAAAACTTCACACGTGCAAAATTCTCCAGTTTCAACAGCCCTAAGTATGGCAGAACACAAGCAAGCAAGAAGAGGCAAATACTCAGTAGGCAAGAAGCCAGTTCTATGTACTCCTCTCCACCTCTTCTTCTTTCCCAGGCTATGTGTTGAGCCTGACCTGAGGACGAATATAAAGCAAAGGAGGTCACAAAACAATCTGCCAGCCAATAATGCTATTATGGCTTGCAGGTTGTGGTGGCTGACCAGTCTACCAATGTAAAGCATAACATGGAAGAATGGCATTTGTCAAATGCTTATGCACAGCTTGAAAGCACCTAACCTTTTCTGAAAAAATAAAGGTGCTGCAAAGAATGTTAAAAGCAAATAGATGTGCACTTATATTATCCCACTATTGGGATCAAATGTGATGGGTCAGGAAGGAAACGAGAATGAAGTGTTCCCAATCTCCCATCTGTGCTATGCCTGCAGCAGAAGCTAGCACTGCAGAGCTCTGGGCTGCTCCTGTGGGCAGAGCTGGACAGAGATGGAAGCCTCGAGGGAGGAAGGGCCAGGCAAGCACACAGTGGTTGTTTCTGCTGTGCGTGGGCAGGCACATGCCAAGTGTTATCTCTGGCACACTGCAATCTGGGCATGACATAGCTTGTTCCTTCTATACAGCGGAAGTTATCACTGAGCCTCCCAGCTCCAGCTAAGCAAACTCCTCTTGGGTGTGAGATACAAAGAGATGCAAATGTGCCTCGGCTCCTTTCACAAAAAAAGTGAGCAGTCAAGCTCTTCAATTCAGCGAAGTGCTTCAATTGCTCGACTCAGTCTCGCCTTTCAGCTCAGCCACAGGCAGACACAGCTTCACTGCCAGGACCATTGGAGCAGCCCCTCTTGTTGCATCAGATCCCAGGGGACAGAACAGCAGTCAGCAGCCACCAGACAAAGCAAAGAAACTGCTGGAAAAGTGAGGAGAGGTGGGAGGAAGAAAGAGGAAAGAATAGAAATGAACTTTAAAACAGCACTAGGACAAGTCCCTGGTTTTTTTGCCCCTGTAGTGTGAAACCTCTTTTTAGTTACTAGTTGGTGGCATTTTGCCACTATCACAACATGAGGTTAGGAAACTACGTTTAGTCCTAGTCCTTGAATACATACTAGTTTCAGTCCCTGACTTCTTTGCATGTCAATAGCTGATGTCTTCAGCTGCCAGGAGCATCCTCTGCCTGCAGCTGTGGCTCCCCAGCACGTGTGTCCTTCTTGCAGGCAGCACAGAGAGAAGGACAACCGGGGACTCAGTCTAGGCCCTGATTAAAGCATGAATAAGTAGAACAGAAAAGAGAAATCCCTAGAAGCAAATCAGAACTGGACTGTAGGAAGTTTGATTAGTGGAGTGGAGCAAACAACACTCAGCACCCACCCAGCTGCAGGGCTCTCTTTCTGCCAGGCTCACCAAAGGAAAAACAGCAAATGTAGGTGCTCTGCTGCTGGCCCCAGGCAGAGGATATGTTGTGGACTTTCAAGAAGGATACAGACTCCCGTATCATGAGCTTTTGGAATGTAGGCAAAACACAGTCTGCAACTGCTGCTGAAGTTACACCTTTCTTCTAATAACCCTAATAAAAACCTTTTCATGGGGAAGAAAGTAACACATTGCCCAGGGAGACCATGCATCTCCATTCTCAGAGAATTTTTCTTCAAGACCCAACTGGATAAAGTTCAGAGCAACTGGCTGGACAAGTGACTTCATTAAGATCCTTCCAACCTGAGTTATCTTGTGATAGACCATAAGTTCTGCAGCCTCCAGCCCTGCAGTTTGATAAGGATGTGCCTATTACTGCAATACCCTGGTTTTACTTGCAATAGGAGTTCTCCAGTTGTCCACACTTTGCTGTGCCACGAACAGCCCGGCCCACTTTAAATCACTGACACAAAACATCTGGGAAAAACACAAGCTGGTTGTGATACAGTGAAATTACCTTCTGAAGGGAAACATGTCCATCCATGCAAGCACAGGAAAAGCCAGAGAGAGGGACTTTCTTCCCAAGACCTTGCTCAGTAGAGTGGGGCAAAACACCACAAGGTCCCCACAGCAGCTCTGTCTCCCCAAAGCTGACTGTGACTCCTCAAGCTCTGCTGTACAAGGTGGGAGAGGATCTGCCTTTCCCAGACAGTGGCTGCAGCTGGTCTTCCTTACAGAAAGGGGTATAAGGGGCTGCCATCAGCCACAGCCTGCCTTGGGGCTCCAGCAAGTCCAGCCCACACAAACTCCCAGCCCCACTCCCCTCATGCCCAGCCAAAGCTGCAGTGGGAAGGGGATCTTACTGCAGAGCTCTGAATATTTCTGTGAGCTTCTTTTCCCCCTAGCATTCCCTTAAAAAGCCCAGTAAGGATTTCCTCACCACCACCATTATCAGGAAGAGGTGAAGGCACCTGTACAAGCCTCATCCTCTCATTGCTCAGCTCCCATCCATTAGTAACCACCTCAGCACAGCCCATGTCTCTGCTCCAGCTGCAGCAGCAGAGAAGTGACAGTATCACCTCTCCTCCAGGGAAACCAGCTTTGGGTGCCATACCAGCAGATAAACTACAACCTCCTCTGTTCCCCTGCTTTGCAGCAGAGCAAGTTGCTCACATACAGGACCTAACACCATGCTGAACCGTCTGCCAGGAGAGAGCCGACGGCTTTAAAAGAGGATTTGTTAGCTGTCAGCCCAAGAGAGGGCACTGAGAGACGAGAGAATTACATAAAGGTTTTAAAAGCAGACTAGTCAATCCTCCCAGGCTGTGCCTGGTTTATGGGGACCTTTCCCTCAATAGGAAAAGCTGGGGAAATGGCTCTCACAATACTTGTTCACTGAGTTGGGTCACAGCCTCCCACAGAAACAACAGGCTATCATACAGTAACCATGCTTTCAGATGAGTGAAACCTGAATGTGTTGCATTTCATCCCATCTCCTCTCCCTTAACCCCATAACAAGCTCCCCCAGACCCCTTCCCACCAGCCTCTCCCCTCACAATCCCTGCTCCTGTGTGCCTCACAACTCACCCCTTACCACACCTGGTTACCACCCTCTGACCTGTTATCCACACCCAGCACTTCTGAGAAGGGTATTACCCATCATGCAAGCTGCAGCCCCTCTGTGGTGATACCACCACACCCTGATTGGGGGATTTTGAGCGAAGGCAGACTTCTGCTGCTGTACCAATCACACCCAGCTATCCAAAAAAACTGTCACAGGGAAACAGCACCCTTGCACTGGAATACAGATGAGGAATGTAAAACATTACTCTTTGGGAGAAATGTGTGAAACAGGAAGGTGGCCCCTTTTCACCCACACTGCTCCCACAGCCACCCACCTTCCACTGAGGCCAGTCACTGCTCCAGCTTGCAACAAGCTACCTGCAAGTTGGATCCTGCCCCGGTCTAGGCTGACCTAGCGCTGTGTGTGGTGGAGCGTGGGAACCTCTAGCATGAATTCATTATGAATGTGGACAGGCCAACTCCTTGACCTGAAGGAAGCTTTCTCCTTCAACTCAATTACCAGGATCCAATTACAAATGGTAAGATAGCACCTAGTTTTCTTTCCAAGATTCAACCTCAATTTTTCATCAGATGCTTCTATCTGCTCTTGCTGCTTCAGAGTTCTCTTGGTCGGGTAACTTCACTGCTAGAAAGAGATGCATTTTCTTTCCCCCATGCCTTGTAGCAATTTACTCAGTGAACTGGAAGACACTTTGCCACAGACTGACCTAGTTCCACATTTTTGAGCTGTGCAGAATGCTGATCCAGTGGGCCAAAGAAACATCTGTTCAAAACACTTCCAAGGTCATCTCCCAAGTGAAAGATGGAGATCTGGAAAACAAAACAAATGGATTATCTGCCCCACCCTCCCAAACCTAAAACCCGATGTTGCATGCTCACAGGTTTGGCTCTGGGATGCTGAACGCTCTGTATCTCCTTGGGCAGACGAGCCAGGACAGTTTGGTTTTCACCTAAATTAGTTTCAGTCCAAGGCAGTTCTAAAATCCTGATAAATTATCAGAAAACACTCTTATCTCCTTTACATCACCCTAGTGAAGCCCAGAGTCACTGTCAAAGGCAGCAAACCCTTGTAAATGAAGAAGACACATTTGTGCAATAATACAAGTAAAAAGTCATGAGGTGAAGTGTTTTTTACATATCATGTAATGGCCTTAAAAGGGATAAAAATTAGGAATCTAATAGAGAATGGAACTCTTGTATCAATAAGCACCGAGCAAAGTGGTACAAGAAGAAAGCAGGAAGAAATGGGACACTCTGGAAAGTCTTAACAAATCCAACAAAATGAGAAAATGGTTTAGAAGAACCTTTAAAATGAGTTTTATTGTCAGAATTTTACAAGTAGCCTTCAGTGGCATCATACAAGAAGAACTCTGTTGCAAAACTCTAATAAATAGTCTGCCCCAAGTCCCAAAATATTTTTTGAAATAAAATAAAACCAAACTTAAAAATAAAAGAGAATAAAAGCAAGACTTCAGGATGCTCAGAGATGTTAGCAATATTTCCCATTTACAAATAATATCAGGCATTATATAAATCTCCTTCATACAAGTCATTAAAAAACCCAAGACACTCTAAACCTTTACAAAAGCACTCCAGAAATAGTTCCAAAGAGATCCATTTCCATGACAAAACATTAGAGAAGAACTCCATGGGGATTAGCATCGCAAATGAAGTTTGAGGTTGAAGTGTAGTGTGTACTGGTGTGCAGCAAGATTAAAGAGCGTGAAAAAAGGATTTGAAGGGAGCATGAAGTCTGTGACAAGACTGTGCCAGTGATTTTAATCTGTGTATTTGAGAATGTGATAAAGGGGGGTGAGAGGATGCTCTCGGAATTAACCCCCAAATACACTGCACTTTATGGAAGGCAATATTTACTAAGGTAGTAACTACACCCTCAGAAGGGAGTAGAAAAGGTTTCTCAGCACACTGCACAGTTCAATGCCCGTGCAGACTGCAGTTCTTAAAGGATGTATTTTGACACCTAAAAGGTATTTTCTGTAGAGGTAACACGTTGTGGCAAGTTAGTTGTTCCTTCAAAGAACAAGAAATTAACTTTGCTGGCATGAAGCAGTTTGGGAAATCTCATTCTAGACAGTTTCATCAGGGACTGGGGATTTCAGTGCTCCAATCCCGTCCCAGTGCTTTGAAAAAGACACTTCTCTAATTTCCCTTTACATATTTGTGTATCTTCCATAGTAAAGGATTTATAAGATCTCTCATGCAATAAAACTCAACTTGAGTAAATGTTTCTCAAATCTGCTGTGATTTGAAAAACCAGAGAAACAGAATGGGAGGGCAGGTACACAGTGATAGTTTGTGTGGGTTTTTCATGGAGACATTTCGGGGAGGGGGGAATCTTAATCTCTTTACAACTTCAGCTTAAGTCTCCTGCATGTATGCAAGCACCAGACTGCCCTGGAAGGGAAGGGGCCTGTACTTAACTGAGCACCGTTGCTGGATCGCTGATGTCTGAGCCTGCCTGATGTGGTCTGAACTGCAGCATGCCTAGTTCTGCTGTTTGTAAAGGTACTCGCAGCCATTGTTTCCACAGGAAACAAAGGCCACCAGAAATGCTGATGCAATAGATGTGTGATAATATGCCTCACCCATGGCTCACCTCTCTAGCCTCTCTCTAAGCTGTGATGCTGGTTGTACTGGACCATACACTACGGACACACGCTCTCTGCAATGTATGGGAAGGTAGCACTAGTAATCAAGCGCAAATTGCTAAGGAGACACCTAAAACATTGCATTACATCCCCCTGTCTGTGGCATACTTCAGAAAACAACGTTAGAAGAGCAGTAAAGTAAACATTTCTTTCTAATTTTCTAGATGTCATAATATTTGCCAAAGCTGCAAGGAAAAGCAGATTACCTGAAACGGAGAGAAAGGAGTTAATGGAAACAGAGGCAGATGGAGCAGCAAACCTGATCCTGGCCTCCAAATAATTTTGTACATAACAGATAAAGAGACAATGTGCAAAAAATAGACATTCACATTTTAGCAGTTAAACTTTTATTTTACCTTTTTAAAATTATTTACTTTGTTTTTTCTACAAAAGGCAGACATTGATTGTTGATCTGCAATTGTTCTGAGTGCGCGCAGAGATGCAAAAAAGGGTTATTGGAGGATGAAGAACAGGGAATTGCTCTGACTATACTTTCACATGTCATAATTAAGGTGGCATTAAAGCTTAAGTCCCAGTAATAATATTCAAAACAGATCATTTCCTTCCCCGTACACCGTTCTCAGTTCATATCAATTGTGTTGAAAACCCATTCGGTGAATTTCTTCAGCTTTTCGGTTGCATTCTGGGATTCCTCCTGTAACCTCAAGTTGTCTTCCCGCAAATGCTGCACTTCAGCCTGAAGGCTGGCCTTGTCTTCTTTTTCCTTAGGCATAAGGAAAAATACAGATCTTAGTGGAAATTTTAGGTCATGCTTCCTATCTATCTAGAGCAGCAAGAATCTCTCTTGAGAGCATAAGTCTCATTCCTTTTAAGGATTTTATGTGCAGAAACACATGGGTTTATATCCAAGGGACATCAGTGACGTTTCCTTCCTCATGCTTTGCTTGCATGAACAGGATTTCTCTACATTCTAATACAGAAGCTGGCTTCCCAGGTGGTCCAGTAAAATTGGGCATGACCTGTTCTGTATGTACAAGTGCTGATGGTTAACTAAGTAAAGGGTAGGGAATCTTCCTGCAAACAACTTTCCCAGCTAAAAGACTTCCTCTCGCTACAGCAGACCCTTCTTGGACCACGTAGGCATTAAAACAATACAGGAAGTTCCCACAGCAGAAATTACACGTTTAGGTAACACTGTCAGCTTTTCATCAGCAGAATACACTTATACGGACTACCTTCAAGCCTTCTGCAGTGTCACCTGAACTACGAGTGGAGGTACTGTGAATCACCCTCCTAATTTAAGCAGAGGAATCAAACGCCTACAAATTCAGACGCCCCATCCCAGCCATGCATAATTAGAAGCCTGAGAAAAGTAGCAAAGAAATGTCTTTTTCTCATACAAGGATGAGACTGTCACAGGCTCAGGCATGGCAAAGCAGGATTACAGAGTTATTAGCACCACCAAGCACTAAATATATGTCTTACAAATCCTTCCGTAGATGAAACGCTTACCTTCCTTAAATCTTCTTGCAGCATCTTCAGCAAACCTTCCAGCTGATCCACTTTAGAGGCGAGAGTTGGAGGAGATTCTTTACTGTTGAAAGCAGGAAACAAGAATAGGTTTTGATATGATTTACTGTCTTCACAGGGTAGCTAACAGCTTTGTCTATACCAAGTGGCTTTATGAAGGTATGCATGTGGGTACACCAAGAGTTCACAAAATGAACATAATAAAGAATACGTGGAACGCATGCAGCACATTAAACTACAGAACAAATTTAACTCATGATTAATTGGGGTCATCCCATCACTTGACTTTTTTCTACTTGAATTCATTGTATGTGCCTGGAATTACCATTGCTTTGGACAGGTTCATGAACATCTCAGACAAGAAAAAAACCTGCAAAAACGTTCAACTGGACTTACAGTTCTTTTCACCTCCCAATTCCATCTTCATGAGAACTTGCGAAGAGTTCTTGCATGAAGTCTGGAGATGGCTTCCAAATAAAGATATTCCTACTCTTTTCCTTGGCTTGTAGCTGGGAAAGCCTGCACATCTGGTGTATTTACTTACCCTGTATAAGGCTTTATCTGTGCAGTAAGCTGGTCCTCAGCCTGATCACTACTGGAAGCAGCGCTCACAGGTCTGTGATTTTCATCAGCAGCAGCAAAGAATGAAGCTCGCTGAACTGAGAAGGCAAACATACAGAGAAAAACAATGGCAGCAGTAATGATTATTTGTTCATGCCCAGCACAACAGCTATGCTGCAGGATCTCAGCAATTTCAGTCTGTTTCAAGCAAGATAAAGTGATGCTATGACATAGCTATGTCCCCTTGACAGAAGCAAACTGACAGTGCAAGTGTTTGCACCAGCTTTTCCACTGTACTGGATTCAAGAAATAAGTACTGGCTTGGGCACAAGCAGCACTGTGCAGATCCTCCTTGGTACAACTGGTGATACCACCCAATAACTTAGCAACTATACTTAGCTTCCTTCACTCTATGAAGAGTGCCTTTATCTTGAGGAAAGAAAGCTCACTGTGTGCAATTTGACCAATCTAATTTTTCAGAACTTGAAATTTTTTCCTTATGCCTTATAAAACATTTTCAGATTGAAACATGAAACCTTTTTCCTGCCTTGCGTGCATATTTCTTGTCCTGTAGCTGTTCAAATGTTCTTACACATCTCTAAATCACTGTCACATATGGTGTGACTGTAAACTACTGACTGCTCCTACCTCTGAAGTCTCCTAGCACAAACAGCAATATAAAGACTTTTAGCTTAATAAATTAACCTCAGCAGCTGTTGGGATCTCACTGGAAATAGAAGAGTATTGTCTTTTTCTGTTTTGCAAATTTTTATACTGAAGGTTGGTGTAGCTCAGGGATCCAGGCAGTTCTTCTTTCAGCTGGTACAGATACCACTATTTGTAACTTCAGGGGCTTGTGCTGAGGACATCAGTCAATGGTGTAGAAGAGGTGTTCAGGATCACAAATCAGAATTTAGGCTCCTTGGTATGTGTCAATCCCTACTGGCATCTGTCAGAGACTAGAGACTGGGATTATACTGAGACAGACAACCAAAGACCAATGGAATTATATTGAGATCCTTCTCCAAGTCAAATTTGAATGTATTTTTATAGCAGTGAGATGAAGCTGCCAGCTAACACATTACTCCAGCTTTTCTTCATCTGAGCTGTCAGTTTGTTATCTTGACCACAGTGACTGTGTTCACACTTCTAAAGAGAAACACAAGTGAGTATGGGGCCAACCAAGTGAGGGATTCAGGTTAATGAGGACAGTCAAATAAATCTCACCAAAAACCAGGGGATCCTTTAAAGAGAAACCGCCAGCCACAGGGAAATGTGTTAAAACCTGAGTTTCACCCATATGTGGTGATGAAAAAACCATCACTACAAATTCATCTCCTTTTGAGGACCATGGCTTACTTTGAATACTCTTCCCCAAGACTGCACAGCAGAAATATGAGCCAAGCTGCTCCTACAACTCCTGTGGCAACAGAGCAGAGGACACGAGTTCATCTTGAACACCCACGGAGACATGCACTGTATAAATGATATGTCAGGCTACTACCAGAGAACAGCCAAGAAATCAGGTTACTTCACAGCCTTCTCCAACCATGCTCAATAAGGTCTAAAAGATTCAGGATCAATGAAAAAACACTTCCATGAAGGCAGGACGGCATTCATGCAGATATTAGGAATGGGCACTTCTGTTTAACACACCTAGAAGACTTTTCCATTGGATTCTAGTAACATAAATTCTCTTTTGTCAAAATTGCATTTAATTTTAAGTTGAAATGTATCTAGGCAGTTTACAGTTTTCTCCAGTTAATTAAGTGTCATGGAGATGGAAAATGCCATAGGATGAAATAACACTTACGTGTAAATCTATGTCTTCAGGGTATGCAGAGGCAAGAATGGCAATGAAAAAGTGTATTTCCCAAATTATCTTGGTAGCAAACTTCAGCTGCACTACATACACCTCTCACTAGTGCACTAAGTAAGCAATCATTAGTGTGCTTTTCCCCTACTATATGACTTTATTTTTGCACTTTTGTGCTGGATGCTTTTCCCTCGCCAGCTGTGATGTCTGCAACTGCTTTACATGAAATGAAAAGTGGCCAGTTTCACAAAGATTTGGCCAAACCATAGCACTGAGGAATTCCAGTATGAAGAAGTGGTATCTGAGTATTACATACAAAGTTTCAGGTTCTTAACACTTGAATTGGTATTTCAAATGAGCTTAAGCTTCAAACTAAGTAGAAAAGTAAGAACAACAAAAACAAAAGTCAGGATTAAAATAAACCCAAACAACCACAAAACCCACAGAACTTAATGAAGCATGCACAAAGACCAGCTTTCTAAGTATTATATTCTGAAAACTTACCTTCAAAAGCTTTGGCAGCATCTACCAAGTTTGACCAGTCCAGATCAGAGGCAGAATCAGGCAATGGCATAAGACCAGGGTCTGGCATGGGCTGCCGCCTTTGCTCCTGCATATCTGTGAGGGAGCTGTCTGAGGCAGAAAACTCGCCTGGAGCAATGCAGAATAGATTATAAACTCCATAAAAACACCCCAAAATTCTTTTCTTAATACTATTGCATACCCTATTCTTCACTTTTCTGGCACAGCACTTTTGGAACCAAAATTCAGAAAAACGTTTGATCAGCTGCAATTGACCAGATACAGCCCTTTACAAAGCAGTTTTCTAAAACCAGGACATTCAGCTCCTTTCTAACCGGCCTGAATTTCTGTAGCTGAGTGCTTCAAAAGTCAAGCTCTGACTCCCCAGCACTGGGGCTGGCGGCAGTACTCTTCTACCCAACAATTCCTGCCTCTGCACAAGCTGAAATACTTTGGAGGGCTCTGCTGCTTGCTGGGGCTTCTACAATCCCTGGCACCTATTTGCTCTGTAAAAAAACAAAACAAAACAAGACAAAAAAACCCAAACAAACAAAACCCCAAAACAAAAATAGTGGGGTTTATTCCTTCCTCTTTACGATCTTGTAAACCAGTGGGAGTTGACTTAAGCCTACCAAGATGAAACAAAACAAGAAAACCCTTAAGATTACTTCCAGAGCATTGCACATCTCTCAGCAGTTTAGTGAAACCTTCAGATCTTTACCAAAAATAGCCACACCCACCTGTAAGCTGGTACATAGCTCACTATGGAAAAAAAAAGAACACTGGCAAGCTTGAAAGAAGGATACAAAATCCCTGTAATTTTTGTACAAATTAAAACAACAGAAGTGAAGCACTTAGGTTTCCACCACTAATTAGGGCAAGACCAAACTGTCAACCAAGAATTATCTACTTTATTTCAGTTTACTGGCTGGACAATCAAAAAATGTGCAATGCCTGGTCACATGTGTGAGCTCAGAAGCAGCAACAACTTCGTTTCTCATGCCCTCTGTTAGGATGTAAAGAAAAGTTTTGAAAACCTTGTAGGTAGTATTAGAAGAGAGAGATGTAGGAGTGAGAAGATGGACTGGGCACCTAGGAGGAAGCTGCTGAGAAGATTACAGTGAAGACTCTGCTTGGATAATAGAGAACAGAAAAACAGTACGACAGGCAGGATACAATCCCAAAATGCCATGAGCTCTGTTACTTATTTTCCCTCCCCTCCCTTTTTTTTTTTTGGTCATAGTCTAATAACTATAGAACTTCAATAACTAAAATAACTTTGTGAGAACTTCAGCTAAATTATATTGCTGCCTGAGGAACAGTGACCAGAAAAGCTACACTCCTTTGCTCAGAAATCTTGACTTTTTTTCTTTTTTTTTTTTTTTT
>VYZT01005424.1:68211-88470 GCA_013400735.1 Pomatostomus ruficeps | reverse complement strand
TTTTTTTTTTTTTTGGTGTCTGTGTGTATTTATTTTTGTAAATGTAATTTTGGCTCAATATTAAAACTGAGGATTCTAGTCTTAGCTCTCCAAGGAGTTATTGTGCAAGTTGTTAATATGAAAATATGTTCAATTAGTGAAAAGATACACCGAATTAGATTAAAACCTAACTATTTGAAAAGCTACCTGTTTTAAAAATATGAGTTGGATTGTTAAGGCAGATGAGTAAATATGAGCATTTTTACCTCACTGTTTTCCCTTTTTAAAAAAAATGGATGTGCTCTGGAATCTCTGAATTTAAAGAATTTTGAATAATTGGAAGCCAACAAATACTTGTGATACTAAATATCTGGCTTACTTAATCCTTTTCTCAGCAAAGTGTGTGTGGGAAGACAATTTGTGTGCCACTCAAATAGCTGGTCCTTTTATCATGCAGCCCCTACATTTTATAGAAAATGGAAAATCTTGTTTTGTTGACAGAGGTAGAAAGGTTATGTGCTAGGAGGAGTTACCAGTTTGGTGTGGAAGAGAGCATGACAGCAAAAGAAGGTTTTGGCGTTTTCTTTTTGGAAAATAAATGAAAAGAGACCAAGTGCTGCTTTCCAGTTGTACTCAGATGGCATCATTAATCTTCTGACCCTGAGCCCTCAGAAGCCAAATCCTCCATTCAGTTACAAGCATAACCAAGTCTTGGAAGTTATTTTAGTGCACATAAAAAAATCAAAATGAAGAGAGCTCAGTTTCTTAACTCTTATGCAAGAGAACACGTTATGCAGACACAACAGCTCATGAAAATGTCAGGTTCAACACTGAAAACTGATGCCTGGTGATCACAGTCAGATGAAAAGAATTTAAAATAGATTTCTTCATCAGCCTTCACTGTCAAATGTATCCTGTGTAGCTAAATACAGACTGTGCTTAGGGCCCACTACAGTGAGTTGAATCTATTGATAGCCTTGCATTTTCCTATTGAAACATACCAAAACATGAATAAATCAGAGCAGATATGTACTTCTTCAGAAAACACTGCAGAATCCTACCCTGAGATCTACCTCTATTGCTGGAAAACACACTCAGTTATGAAGTATAGTGGGAACCTGTGAAAATTCCCTTTCTCACTGAGACCTTCACATGCAGCAACACACAACCCATCAAATAATCATCCTGAGACTTTCAGTAAACTAATGGGGGAAAGCTGAGTGTCTTCTTGACAGCACTTTACAAGTAACTTCTTCTGGTTAGCTGTGTAACTAAAGTAAGTAATTCAAGTGCTGTAAAATAGACAGGGTAAGGGAATGAATTTAGAAACAGCTGGTGCAATGAAAGCTGTATCTGGTGTAGCTGTATATCCAAATATCCACTAGTATTTATCATTATTTTCCTAATTGTATTTTGCTCCCTTAATCCTACACTAAAGGAACTGACACCTGAAGTTCTCTCTGGTGGATAACCAGGCACACATTATTTGTCCATTGGGCCAGCTGATCTAAGTGACTCTCAGAAGAAATGGCAGAAACTTGCAGCCAGTGAGGCAAATTTCTGTGCTCCCTCCACAAGGCAAATGCATGACCAGTCACATCATCTTACACCCACTGAAGTGAGGAAAAAAAAATTAAATTCCCATCCTATTTTACATTTTCAGTCATATGACTAGACTCTCCTCATTTGAGCAAAATCAAGATGGAACTACTAACTGCTGTAACAAACATTTTCCTCCAAGATGATTCACAAAGGATTCCTGTACAAGTCAAAAAGTGGGAAATACACTTGCCATGTAGTGATTTCATTCCCAAAGTATAGGATGGTCTCCGTAGTGGCAGCGACTTTGGGAGCGAAGGGTAGGTGCTGGTGAACAGTACATCATTTGGCATGGCTTGGTCCAAGAGCGACGCCCGCGAGGTGAAGAAGTGGTCCCTTTGACCACTGTAAATACTCTCATCTGACAAAGTCCTTTGCAAGGCACGCCTTGTGGTAGGAGTGCTGGGAAAGGGAGACTGACAGGACAGAGTGTGTGACTATACATCCACAGACACAAATAAAAAGAAATGAGAAAAAAATAATCAATAAAGAAACTTTTGAAATAATTTCTAAAATTTTTTTTTTAAGTAAGAAACCAAGTGTTAACATAGCATTTTTTCAGAGTGGACAAGAAAAAGATCTAAAGGAGGTTATAACTAGGTAACATATATAGATCTTTTTTATCCTGTCTCATGTTCTAACTTTTAAACGCCCTTCAAACTTCCCCTGAAGTGGAATGGCAGCCCTTGCTGATTCCGGAGCTGATGTGTAGCGGAGAAATGGATACAGAAAGGGCCTGAATGCTGCACAAACCAGAGTTCTCCCATTGCCGTGGGGGAAGCTGCTTTCCTGCAGGCAGAGCACCAGCAAATGCCAGCTAATTAGAAGTCTCCTATTACCGAACAACTAGGGACACCCACCACTGCTGCGGGTCTTCATAAGTATTTGAATCAAAAGTAAGTAAATAGTCCCATGAACAGGAGAGCTTGTGTCTTACCCCCACCACCATCCCAGCTTCCTCCATGCTCCACACAGAGAAAGCAATGCTGGGTAGCCTGGAGTTATGCACTCTCAGGCCAGTGCCAGAGGGCTGCTATCATGACCATTCCCACTGGCAGAGACTGATTTTCATGAAACCTGTACCAACATAGTTACCTCTAAGGCATAGCATTTCTTTACAGTTTGGTTGAAATTTGGTCCAAAGGCTTTCATGGAGAATTTTTTAAGGAGCCTCATTTGCTTTGTAAGAGAGTTTAAATAAAAAAAAAAGGAGAAAATGAGTTTTCCATAAAGAGCAATTAAAACCAGAGTTGCTTATTTGCACATAAAAATAGTCTTCTTGGAGACAGGAAAAAAATGTTTAAACAGACAGGGTTCTACTCCTGTGATCAAAATCCCACACTACAAGGTGGGAGAAGAGCATGGAAGAGGAACTGTTGGTATTGTACTCAGGAAGACAATCTGCCAATCCCTTCACCTCTTACAAATTTATCATTGCTGGACATGTTTGTTTTATGATTAAGAATCAGAATTATTAAAATTACTTCCAAAACCCTGCTACCATCAAAAGACAAGGAAACAAAGAAGCCAAGTTTCTATTCCTCATGCCAATTATCTATTATCAAATCCTCCCCTCTGTGTTGCCTCCTTCAGGACTTGCGCATCACATGGTAAACCTGCATATACCATTAACACTACAGAAATGACAGCTTCTGGTACACAGCTGTTACTGTGGCACATGGAAGACTGAACTGCCTTTTTTTTTTCTGCTAATGAAAAGTTCTAGTACCAGAGCAGGGGAAAGAGAAAAGGTTTCTTGTCTGAAAAGGTGCAATGCCCAAATAGTAGGTAAGGAAATAAGGAAGGCTGGGGAGATAATACAAAGATGCACAAGACACAGAAGATCACAGTGCAGAACAAATTCTACTGGGAAACAAAGCCTCTGCCAGCCAAGAGACAGAAAGCAGCAGGATTTTTGGTGCAGTGAACGAATGCAGGCCATTATCATTCATTTTTTTTTTTTCTTTTAAAGTGTAAAAAAATTTCATGCTGTAAGACTTTTCCTGTAAGATGAAATACAGTAGGCAGAATTAAGTTACTTTTAAAATGGAAAAGATGCAATTTATTGATGTGACAGAACGTTTTTAACTTGCTGAAATTTATCAAAAGTGCAACCAGGAAACAAAGAGCAGGTAAGAACTAATTCACTAACCCCAAAGCAGAAAAACATCAAACTTGGGAAGATCTCTTGGAATGTGAACAATTCTCTTGCTCAAAACAACCAACAGGAGGTGTTCGCATCATCCATGTTCCAATCCCCCTCAGAACCACCACAAATGTAAGAAAAAGCTATCTCACCAATGACAAGGTTTTTTTATCTCTGGCCTCAAAAGCAACATCTTAAATAATCTGTGTACAGAACCTGCACTTACAAGCTTTAATAAGCCACTTCAGGTTTTACTAGGGAAAAAAAGAAGTTACAGCTCTCTCTTCTCCATGGTTGCTGTGGAAACAATTTGGGCTCTCGATGATGAGCACTGGCTGTACATAGAGACTAGAAACCAAGACATTCTCTTCCAAATTATGGATTCTAAAAATAAATATATGCTCTTACATGTTATTCAACATATTTTTGAAACACATCAGGAAATGTTTCTAACTATTCTGCAAAAATATATGCTTAAGTTTTTGATAACAGGATTAGTGAGGTATAAAAGCGTGCTTTTAGCAAGGAGTTTTAATACAGTCAGTAAGTCACTGTCCAGTGACGCAATCAGAGAAGAATAGTTAAAATAAATAAGACAACACTACAGGACTTTTCATAACCCAGCAGTACTAAATGTTCTTTGCCATTTGGCATATTAGTCCCTTTAAATCTGCACACAAAGTTGTAATAATATTGCAGAGACTGTAATAATGAAACTTTTCACCAAATTATTTCCCCAGCAATCAGTTACAAAGAGATATTTTCTGTTCATGATGAGAATCCAGGGAATGCCTCGCATTGTATTTTCCTGTTACAGGTGAGAATAGAAAAGATCCTTTCTTTCTCTAACGTACCTTAAAATTCTTCTGGGATTCAGGTGTTGGGCTGTCAAGATCTATCAATTTCTTCAGGTCTTCTTCCACAGTGGACTTGGCTGCTCGCTTAGGGGATGCCCGCAGGTCCCTGGCCGAGGCCCGCAGCCGAGGATGGGCCATTTCACTGCCATCACTCTGGTGACGTCTTAAATGAAACGGAAAAGACACATTCAGGTCTGAAAGCCCTGGGGCAGGAGGCATGAATGAAACAAGAATTATAGCACCCTCGAGTTTGTCAAAGAAAAAAACTAAGTGGAGGGCACAGGGGATGGAAGAAGTTTCACTACTACAGCAGACTCACCTTAGTGGATACGTGTGGAAGCACTAAGCTTGTTTAAAAACACTAACTAGAAATACAATAAAATAATTCAAAGGTTAATGTTATTTTCCCAATAGGGGACTGAATCCATTAAAATAACGTGCATTCTGTACAAAGCTAAAAAAATGTGTCTCCAGTAAGCCCCAAAGCAGCAAACCACCAAGTTTCTTTAATATTTCAGCTGGCTTTTTATAATGTAGTTATCACAAAGTTTCACCATTTCCTTTTGACAGCCAGCTATTGGTATCATCTAGGGATACTGTGCCTGACTCAACAGGCAAGAAGGTTGGAATAAATGACTTTGAAATGAGCTTTCTGAACTACTTGCTTTTTGAGTCATACTTAACAGTATTTTCACTAGTAAGTTGTTTCTCATTTTCTCTTCCAAAAGAGATGCTTGCATATTGTAATGCTGAGATATCTTGGCTTGCTTTAAGCTTTAAGCCAGTTAGCCTGGATACTAGCAGCAGTCTTAACAAGACAACGTGGAATGCCAGAGTTAATGCACAGCATGCACGGTACTACTACATGGATGAGAGGTTTAAGTAAAACTCAGGCTCTACAATAAGAGGATTTTTCATATTTGCTGACATAGAATCTTGAGTCACCTTTAAGAAGTCCCAAAAAAGATAAGCTTTAATAGGACTGAAATCCATAGAGCTTTCTAGAAATGATAAAACCCCCAACTTTTAAAAGTTAACAGGGAAGGAGATTAGCCAACTAACAAATATTTAAACCCTACTCCAGAAGACTAGATTAGAGATTAAGTTCTACAGAAGATGAAGCATTGTATTAAATAGTCTTGAGCTCTTCTCTACAGAGAACTGTCAACGACCAAAATGCTTCTTTTACAATTAAAGCAAATGATCAAACAAGAGAACAAAAAACCAGTCTTACTTTCTTGAATCCATAAACCCCACGGAGTTTATTGTCCCTTCTGGCTTTTTCCATCCGATCAGATACTTGCTAGTAGCGCCCTGGCGAGGGTAGAAAGTCCTAGGACCAGATGAAGAGGAAGAGGAGGAAGAGAAAGAAGGTGCGAGCTGGGGAGAAGTAGCAGAATGAAGTTCTTCTTTAGGAGAGCTTCTGGCACTGGTGAAAACAACAGGGCTGGCAGAGTGTCTTGAGCTCATGGTACTAGGAGAAGAACATAGAGACAAAAATTGCCTCAAATGTGTACATATGGCCTCGTTTAACTGATTTTAAAGCAGAACTCTGGGCACAAGACGTTATTCTTATCAACAGCAGATAGAATAGCAAAACCAGTCTGCTCTTCTTAATGGCCTTCCACCAATATTTCATTAAAAATATCTCACATAGCAATGGAAAAATTTTGCAAGCAACCTCTAAGGATACAATATAACCATATAACCACCCTTCACAAAACGGGAAATCTAGGGTTCCTTGTCATTAGGCACTTAAAAGTTATACATGAGATTTCAGTTGAATTAGCAAAAAAAACCCGAAGTCCAAATTCTTGCTGGAATTCCTGGTTTTAAAAGAAAACATATTTTGAAGGAATTTAAGCAACAAGAAGCATCACTTTAAGACCCCACAACAAACTAAATAAAAAACACATACAGCTTTAAAAATAGGGCTTCCTGAATTTCACCTGAGAAGCAGTTATTCACCATTTGCAAGAAAAAAAAAAATACTTAAATTGAGAAATTAGAGCAGGTCTCTAACACATCCCACCATTTGCCAAGACAGAAAATGGAGCTGGGATGACCAACTGCAGCTTATTGTTGGGAGAAGGAGAGGGGCTTTGGATGGAAGATACTATTTAGTTATGCTGATATTTAAATCTGATGGAACTTGCTTCCTATCCAGAGTGCTAGGCCTCAGACAATATTTAACAGCCTTAAAAGGTCAGTCATTTATAAGCACAATAACAGGAAAATGTGTCCAGCTTTAATACTGAAACAGCATTATATATCGGGAGACCAGTTTTCTACCAGCTCTCTACACAACTTATCCACATTTTCATCCCTGTCTCCAACACTGCAGTGAAGGAACTTGAAACAGATGGCCCCATGGTAAAGAACAGTTTCTGACTGAGAAATAAAAACTAGCTGGAAGGCTAAATAAAGTCACTGAATAATCTCTTCTTCCTTAGCTTAGCAGAAAATTCTTCACCAATCCTTTCATAACTTAATAAAACAATGCATTTTCACATCTATCTCTCTCACTGAACCAGAAAAAAGAATTTAAGGTTAAATTTATGTTGCCACCTGGGAAAATAATACCACCTACATTTAGTCTCAAGCAGTCAGTTATCTAATCTATGCCACTTGTCTGGCTCCTGCTGTAGTCAATGAAGAAATATCCTAAGGAGGTGATTCTGCTTGTCTTAAATTAGGTATCTCAGATATGCAGGGAAAATTAATGCTTTGGAGTTTCTTCTCTCTCTTCATTGGCAACAGATGGAGTCTAAACAATCACCCTGAAATGTGTTTCATTTTCATGTGGCTCAAGTTAAGCACCATGATTCCCAGCAGTGAAGTGCTGTGGGCTTGATGAAGAGCCCGACTGGACTGTGGTCTTCTACTGTCTGCTGCAGCCCAGGGGCATCGCATCAGGGGCAACATGCACCTCTCCACATGCATGCAACTCAGATTACAGTAATGCAGATTTTGTATTAAAAAATTTCATTTCTTCCTTCCCTCCATCTGTACCTTTGAAAGGCCTATTCAAAAGACAGCAGATTGAGAAAATACAGGAAGATAATTTTCCTGTCCATCAATCCCATGTATTTGGTGCTGCACAACATAACCTTCATCTTTGTAACAGATGTAAGTAAGCATATTTTGTAGCAAGAAAGCAGAGAAAATTAAGAGCTAGGGGAATATGCAGTAAATTTTTCTTCATTCCCCTTCTGTCTCTTCCAATACATAAAAAAACCTCCTATACATGCTGAGTAAACCAGCCCATCTGTGCGGTACCATTACCACAGCAAAACCCACCATTTTTATCTCCTTTTAAATACACTCAGGAAGTAGTAAAGTCTTTTTGCTTCAGTGTAGGGAAAAAGCAGAAAGGAATCTCTGTCCACATATCAGAATTCTTTAACCCATCAAGTATTTCTCAAGGAAGTGCTAGTTATGAGAGAACCATTTGTTAATGAAAACCAGCAACAGCTCCTAGACAGGCTAATGGTGTTGATCCTTAATGTTGCTAGGGAAAGAGGTTAAAAACTGATGTTAATTATGCTTGACATAAAACTTATATAAGATGCATATGTATATATAATATTTATTATATAACATAGTATAAATACACACTGTACATTTTAAGTATTATTATTTGAATATTTATTATAATATGCATCATATAATACATGCCAAGAGTGGCCTGGTAAATTCTAGTAAAATTAGCATACAATTTTAAATACTGTTTTCTTTAAGGTACATTGCCTATTTTGAGCTCTGGTTTTTACAATATCGTATTTTTAGGAGGATAGTCTGCTTCAGAACTACACACAAAACTGTGAATATGACTGAAGCTTTTCACCCTACCAGTAAACACGGGCAGGACAACAGGATATTGACAGGCAAAGAGACACACTTGTTAACTGAGAGCATATTTGGAGAGCAAAAGGCTTTGGATAAACGCTACGAAAACTAAACCAGAGCTAGAGCTCCATAGTAGTGATGGAAAGTTATTAGAATATTTGACACCAGGAAGCATACAGAGAATTCATCATACTGTAACAGATACCTAGACCAGCATAGTTTTATCTGGAAGAGATTCAATCCTCTTTCTCAGGACACAGAGATGGGCACTATTGGTCCCCTATCCCACACCTCACTTATTGAGACACCAACGATTGAATTATGAAAACATTCAAGTACTACATGACTGTCCACAAGAATTGCAGAAGAGCCATTCATAAAACCACTCTACAATAAATAATATTTTAAGTATCTTAAAATTATCGGAAGTCATGAAAAATGTATGTGATTACAAATAGTCAAAATTATCCTTTTAATTTTGGTAAGAAGACCGTAAGAAACTGTACAGCTGAGGTAGAAATGAAAGTTTAATTTTTTTTGTAAGGAATTCATGCCATCAGCACATACTGCTTCATTTAATGACATTCAGCTATAATGATTCTGTATAATTACTGGCCTACATAATGCAGTTCTCCTGGGATGCTATGAGAAATCTGCACAATCATCAGGAAGGACTTTGGGAATGGGGGTGCAAAAGAAAAATAAAACCCAGCCAGAAGCTCTGCTGTAAAAGTTAATCACTATAATTTACATTTTGCCACCAGTTCTCAGGTACAAGGTTCTTTTATGCACCATTAAATGATCTGAGCAGTAATTATCACTCTTGTCTTCTACAGACACAAACACTCTAATTTGTAGTTATTTTCTTTTCTTTTGTCATGGAGATCTTTTTAGGGCAATATTCCTTTTCTTCTTGCTCAGAAACCCGACTTTAAAGACATTACGGCATCCACAGGCAAAAGATAAAAAGTGAGAAGCAACAAAGGATAGCAATTTAGAAACTGATAGAGAAACGCTCCAATTAAACTGTTCATTTCTCATGAAAAGTAGCCTGTTCAGAATGTTTCTTCTGTCTCCCCTCCTTCATCTCCTTGAAGCAGGCACCTTCATAATAATCTCCATAATCTGTGCTTGTCTCTTGGAAGTGCCAGTTTAACCAGCCTCCGGCTCCAGGCTGTTGTGCCTCCACAGAGGAAGCTATGAGAGAGGTGGGAGCAAACAGCTGGATGACCTAGGGTTCCACTGCTGTTCAGTGTGCAACCACTAACTGAGGATGCCACAAGAAACAAAATCAAAGCTTTTTATTCAAGACCGTGCCTTTGACTTATTGTGAGGCATCAAAAACATCCTCTAGCGTTCAAAAGTAAGAAATAATAAAGAAAGAACATGAGTCAATCTGGTTTTAATCCACCACAACAAACAATGCATGTGCAAGTGTTGCTGCATTTCTGTTGCGGAGGGAAGACTCAGATGACTCAGTATGAGTTAGCAATGAGCTTCGTTTATTGATCAGTTACATGCCTTAATATAAGCCCCATAATGTGCCCATGCATATTCTGTAACCCAAGCGTGCTACTGGTGTGCTTTTGCAAGTCAACCCCCCTTTTTTGTTTCCCTTTTGCTAGTGCCAACATTCCCGTTTCCCATCCTCCTTCTGCATTCCTACCTGACTAAAAAACATCTTGTTATTGTATAGTTCCCTTGGGAAAGACACAGTGTCCTTCGGTTTACATTCTTAAACTAACTGACTACGCTGTTTTCCCATCTCCTCGGCCACAAGCCGTTCCATGCTCACATGCCCTTTGCCCTCTAACCAATCTTCCACACATTTCTCAAGTATCATGGTCCATGTGTTCTACAAACTGCTACTACTCCTTTTTGTGAAGAGCTGCATTATTAACATCTGAGTTTTAAATGAAACTTGGTAAAAAGAAACCTCTACTGTTTCTCCAGAATAAAGCCAAGGAAACCTTTATCTGGAAATTTCAGTGACAGCCCTAAAATTACAAGGAGAGACTAATTTCACTACCATCAAGAAATATTGTGTCAATGGATCCAAACCAACTAGAGAAAGCACAGTGTTTGGAGACACAATGTTATAATATAATAAACAATGAGACAACAACCTAGACTTCAGTTTGCAGTCAAGTTGCAAAGTATATCCATGGGAGATGGGAGCTGTCAGGGTGTGCCTGCCCTGCTAAGTGTTTCTTTCTATAAAATTTTCTCAGCTTTTCTAGGGAACTAACCCTATGTGGTACTCAAAGAAGAAACCAGAACCTCAGATGTACAAATATGCCATTCGCATTACACTTTACAATAAAGCTTCCTGAGTTACATAAATTTTCCAGGATTCTTTAAGTGGTTTCAGAAAAAATCCTCCCAAATGAAAATGCTACTGACTTTATTGCCATCAGTGTTTTGTGTAAGAATGTCAACATTTAATGTTGCTTCCAGTTTCACTCAGACAAGTACTGCAGGACACATGGTAAATTCTCCTCAACGTTAAAAAATGCACATAAACATACTTATCTTACAGTAAAAGGTGTAACACTGTAGACAAGCATCATATAGACTTATTACCTTCAAGAAAGGGGCACACACTAACATGCCAGGAATCTAAGTAAATCCCTCTGCAGTGTTTCCTCCAGGCTTGCTCAAGTCCTTCAGGCATGCACAGCTACTGGAAACACACCAGTCTCAAACACTGGGTATGATTTCTATAACAGAGTGTGAGCTTTGGTGCCAAAAATGGCCAATGAAGAGAGGCAGTAAAGCAGAGTCGGACAACCATTCATGGATTCCTTAGTCAGGATTACCATGACAAAGTACATGGAGACCATTAGAGTCTCTCTGACAACCCCTTATCTGCAGCTACTGTATGAGGAGTTAGTGAACTGTTCCCATAAACATCTTGTCCTGCACAGCAGCTTTGTTCAAGACAATTACCAGAAACTGCTTTGGACTTCCAGCCTGCAGGTATTTTAGCTACACACTCAAAACAGAGGTGCCTTAAGAATAAAAATGCAACAGTCAAGCTCCACAAGGCCAACAAATTATGATGATCCCATATCTTCCCTGAAAGACCTATAGTTTTTCTTGTTGCTAGTATGACAGGGTAGGAATACTTTTCAAAAGCACACTGAATACTTCTTGGAAAATGGGTTAGGAAAATGGTCTTAATTATTTTCTGCTTCTAGCAGCACTGATAAACCTGTGAAGTGGGTATCTTCCATTTGAGGTGCTCAAGCACATTACACATGTACTTGATATTGCCAATTTTACAAGTGGCAAACCTGAGGGAGAGAGGGACGGTGACTGGAACGTGTCATACCCACAAGCTTGCAGGAGAACCAGATTAAGATCTACATGCCAGCACTCCCAAGCAACTTGCTCTCAGTATTGATCATACCAACTGCGAGCAAATTGCTAAACAAAAAGACAGGGGGAATAATGCAAAACATCTGAAATGGGTACGTGCAAAACTAAAAAAGAACCCCATACTAAACTGTTCACTAATAACATGGACCAATCTTCCTTCTGATCCACACACGAACTGCAGTTGTTGCAAGATATTCCCCATGAACACATCAGACATGTCTGTCTTACGGACAGTTCAGTAGCACCAGCTTAATACAGAATACGCTCTTAATGACTTTTAGTACTATAGACAGTAGAAGATGCGAAGACTAAAGGTTTCTTAATTTTCAAGCATTCTGCACAGTAAAATCTTTCAAAACCGTGATTAACATAAGTAGAACCCTCTCTCTTCAACATCCACTTCTCACTTTTGATAGGTTAGACAGTGAGAATGGGAAAATGAGTGCGGGGGGGCCAACCCTACAAAAGGTGAAAATTACCTTGTATGGGAGACAGCATCACTCAGACTATAAGCACTGTTCTCCCGTGTGAGAGGGTTGGAGGCTGGCTGACTCTTGCTGTGAATATCCAGGCTGAGTGAAGATTCAGCTTTCCGGTCCATGTGGCTGTCCTTTTCCAATGTCCTGTCTGCAATGGAGACCACTTCGCTGGAGCTGTGCCACAGCGGTGCCACCTTCTCCTTGGCCAGCCCCGTGCGGGGAGACGTGGCAGCTCCCAGGGAGGCGGTGCTGCCGTGGCTGGGTCCGTAGGAAGTGGTGTCTATGCCGCTGTCAGCTGAGGTCCCTTGCAGGTAGTTGTAGCTGTTGAGCTCCGATTCTGTGCGCTCTCCGCTGTCGTACCACTTCTCATCACTGTGAGCACTGGAGGCATTGCTGGAAAGTGTATTGCTGCTGGAATGGCTGGAATAGTGGCTGTCAGACTACAGAAGAAACAACAAAATTATGGCAATGGAGAAGAGAAAACAGATGGTTACAAAAGCCACCACTGCACAATAGGAGCTCACCTACCTGGAGGTATTGGATAGATACATTGAGGAAACTAATAAACTCTAAAAATTTAATTCCAACACAGTGCACATTCTCTGTTCTGAGTGCATATAAAAATCTTTTCATTTAGATTTGGAAGCCAGGAAAAGTCTGAGTTGTTTGTATTTTGTCCCAAAATACCTTGCAGTGGTTCCTTTCAAGCACAGTTCTGCTCAGCCCAGTCCAATGAAATTGGCTGAGCTATGTAGACTTTGACTTGATTTGTAACTACAATAATGAAAAATATTCTAATTTTAAGACTGCAGTGTTTTAGAACATAAAACATAACCAACCCACAGAAAGTGCATGCTATTTTAATAATCCAATGCCTATCAAAAAGTCAAAAAAGAGCATAACCACTTCTCTTTCTCCTTTTGGCAGCTGCGTGTCTTTCCTCCTCAGCAGGAGTGTCCTTTGCAAATGACCAGTGAAACACCATTTAACTAATGTGAAATTGTTTTTCAAAAAGCAGAACTGCATGAAAAGAAGCTTTAATGTAATACTTTTAAATTACCCCATCAGGGCATGCCAGTGCCTGGCTGGTTTGTATGTCCTGTCCTTGGTTACACCCCACTACTACAAAGAAACATAATGTCCTCAATTTCACAGTGGTGGAATATCCCATTTCAAGGAGAATTTCTGGTCATACACTTATTGCTTAGTAGCTCATATACCTTTGGGGTATTTATATCCATTTGAGTTCTATGGAATTTATCTAAGTTCTGATCATCTACAGAATCAGAACTGAAGAAGTAGGCAACAGACCTGCCGGATGACCACATGGCCTGGGAAAAATGGAATTGACGGAAAGGAGACTTAAAAGTTTGCTGTTTGTCTACCCCTGGAGTTTTACTGAACAGACATAGACAGAAATCCCAGACAAATATAAAAAACAGATACTGTTTCTGTTTCCAGAAGGAAATAGAGAATGGATGCATATTGAGAACAAGAAATCATCAGCATCCATGTCTTTTAATATACTAAAGCAAGAACTGACAGGAAAATGGGGCAATATGAAGTTGATCTGGACTACTAGTTATTGCCAATTAAAATTACTTTTCTTCACTAAGAACTTCATCACTCCCCCATCTATCTGTCCATGTAATAAAGATTTACTTTAACTAACCAGAATAAAGCAAGCATTAATAATTACAGTGTTGCACTTTGCACTCAAGCTAACGAGTTAGGAATTACATTACTATGCAGTCAAATACATCTCATGAAAAAGAGGTCAATCTAAATTTAAGATCTAGTCTATGCTTCTAAGAATATGAAGGCAGGTGTGTTACTGTCAGGGTTTCTTTGGTGTTTTCTTTTTTAGATAATAAATATGTGTTGTTATGAATTAATAATCTAAAAGCAACACTGCCAATTGCATTGAAAGAATAATGCTGGCAAGCAGGAGCAAATTAAAGACCTAGAACCAATTAAAGGCTTTCTCACATCTAAATAAATGCAACTAATACTTACAGTAACATCATGCAACACAACTCTGTATGTTAGCTTGCTGTACAAATAAAAAACCCCCAAGTGATACAGCTTATTGAGTCATTTAAAGTTTGAAGGGTGCTTCTTTCATTACAGTGACTTCAATAATTTTCAAGACATTTTAAATTGATGAACATTACTGTATTTATCTATCTCTCTGTATGTAAATCGGAAAGTGACAGTCTCCACAAAGGCATGAATAGTTAACTCCGCAGAGACAGAAGACAGAATTTACCATTTAGAGCTTCAAAACAAATAAAACAAGAAAGTTTTTTTCAGCAGGATTCAAGGAGACCTTTCAGATGGACTTCCAACAGTGTTCAAGGTAGGTTATGAAAATGAAGAAAATACAAAACCAAAATCACTATTCTGTCTCAAAGCAGCAGCTTCCTGGGCATTGCATTAGAAGATATGTTAGTTAAACTCTAAGTCTTACATGTGAGGTCTAGGAATAGCTTGGCAAATTTCCACAAATCCTTTACTTCTCACAAGATAACAGACAAGAGGTTGTCTGGCTGGCAGCAAATCTTTATTAACTAATAAATATTTCAATATGATGTGCTGTAGGATTTAGGCAACAACAGGCCTGCTCTACTGCTTCCTCCATGTCCTAGTAGGGAACAGGATATTTTTTCTTTCTTTTTTTTCAAATAACACTCTAAGTATAACTTTGAACAACACTTCTGGTATCAAGAGCTTGTGGAGCAAAAGCAAAGCATGAAATAACTCCTTTTTCAGGATAACTTACATGACCCTGCTTATTTGGAGACAAGTGAACCACAGGATCCTGTCTCATCAATCTTCCACTGGGGCTCTCTCGGAAGGATGGCAGGACTTTGGACACTGCTGGGAGATGGCACGTTGGCTCTGCAACACAGCACAAAACCAGATACTGAAGGGAGCAGGCTACAAGCTAAGAAAACGTGTAACCTGATTTTATACTGCAGTTTTTCCAACGCTACCATTAGCCAAAAATGGATACCTATTGTGACAAGGCACAGGTGAGGAAGTGGGGGCCCATTCCTGCCTGGCATAAATCATTAAGGTTTCATGGAAAACCAGCTGCCACCACCCTGACTTTTGTTAGAACAACCTGAACGGCATCATGTCCCCACTGTCAAACAGCACTATATCAGAGCATTGAAACAGCAGAGTATTCATTTTCACAGGGTATTGACACTGGATCTCTAAATGCGTGATACCTGCTGACAAGAGATTTAAAAGACCCGCATTTCCTAAAATGGCATTCTGTGTAAGGCAGGACAATAGCAAAAGCCTCCACTGATCACTTAAATGAACCCATTTTACCAGTACAACTACTACACGTATTTCTTATCAAGGCTGAGTTCAATAAATATTTTCTAATTGAATAGCAAAAAAAAAAAATCTCTTGACATAATAATATTATCTTAAACATTGCTGGCTGTGAATGTGAAAACTGCACAGATGTAGAAAAGGAATACTTATTAAACTAAACCTGACAGAAGTGAATGGAATTTAAATCACTCATCTTACATGGACACCCAGCGGAGTGCACTTTGCCAATAAAACTTATTATTTTCCCAGGAGATAACTGTGGAGGTCTGGAGGGTGTTCAGACACAGCCTGTTAGGGAGGTAATTGCCTTCTTGGAGCCCAAGGTCAGTATTTTAAAAGAATCTCTCTCAGTTATGAGTTTTTACATATACTTCTACATATACTCTGCACTTCTAAAAATGCCTCTTTTTAAAGTAGAATGTGTGCTTACAAACATCAAGTACTTAACAATATCCACAGTAAATAGCAGTATTTTCTTCAACACAGCTACAGTTTATTCATCTTGATCTGCAGCATTACAAGCTTTTTAAAAAACAAATAAAAGTCATGAGTTTTTTCAAGAATAATAATGATAATACCAGTAATATCATCATCAAACTTGATTTTGAAAGTGGTAGCAAGCAGTGTTGATGAACACAGAACAAAGGTGTTGTATAGTGAAGGATAGGCCAGGAAGGTGTCAGTGTGTGGATTCACTACACCTAAAGCCTCATTTACCTTGAGACAGATTATCCCAAGTGGAAATGTACGTTATTTGTTTGTACCAAACTTTCACCTGGATTCACCAGATTGGCAATTAAGTCTCCAACCAGAGATGCAGCTTCCAGCTCTATGAATGCAGCACAATACAAAAGAGATAAACTACAGGAATTTTATGTCACTATGCATTTCTCAGCCTTTGCCAAATGCAGAAGCCGTCTCTCCTACCACACAATTTTTCCTCTTCTTTCTGGCCTTATTTATTTTGCTAATATGCTGACACCTGACACTGTAAAACAGAACTTGTTGGCAACTCCGCTCAGTGCCAGCACCAACACCCAGTTGTTGGTCTGCAAAAGTAATGCTCAGCAAAAGATCATTTCTATGTGTGTTGTTACCATCACACAGTTTCAAAACATATCAGATTAAAATTGTTCTGTCAAAATGAGAACTGCAGATCAGTATAATCCCAGTTTTTTATTGAGAAGTATGAGGGGCGGTGTGAGGGAGGGACTGACAGATGGCTTTGGTAACAAGGCACAGCTTACTGAGGTTGTGAAGGTGTGTGAACCAAGATCATCAGAACCAGAGGCTCATGGCATATGCCTTAAATTCTTCATCTCACTGAACTGTATTCCGTCTTGAACACTAGTCCATTTGTACAGTGATGCAGTAAAGTGATATAATAAAAAGTATGGAATTGTTTAATCTAACGTAACAGAAGTTTGAAAAACACAATCTAGCAACCTTGGCCAGGGTCATCATGTTCAAAAAATGCTGTTTGTACGCAGGACATTTTCATTGGTCAGTCTTACTGGTAATCCATTCAAGTCAAGCCATAGCTGTAGCAAAAGATCTATGTGCAAAAACTTCAAGTGAAGGCTTAACAATACAAATTCTCAGTACCTAGCTGTTTTATGAAGTTAATATGTTCCGTCAGCTGACAGCTTAATTGCCACGTGCAATGAAAATGTATATGTTTGTGGAAGGTGATTACCTACCTATAGATTTACTTCACTATTGAAACTTTAATTGCGTTTTTTCCATTTTATACACGGTATTTTTATAGCTTCAATGATCAAACAATTAATTTGCATTTATATAGCACCATTTGAAAAGGAGCATCACAAGCACTTTAGAGAAACTAAGCAAAAATTAAACTAAGCCAAGCCACTCGGGAGAGTAGGTAAGGTAAACCAAGTCCTCAGCAGCAAGACAAATTAGTAAGTGTGTCTGCCCAACCGCCTCTAAAACGACTGAGCATTTCAGGGTAAGAGCATTAAGGCAGATTTAGTCCCACAATCAAATAAGGAAATGAAATCACTTCTTCCTCAGGTGATACTCATAAGTCTCAAGGAAGCAGACTGCAGAAGCTGCAGTGCATGCTCCAGCCCTAATTATTCACCCTGATGAACAAGGTTAACTTCCAAGGGCTCTGAAAACACAGGAGGGTTCTCTGCCTGCAGGAGAGGTACTGCCACCGTCACCGTGCGGCAGCAGCGCTCGCTCCTGCACAGGGCTCCCTACGTACCCAGCGGGTCAGCGATGCTGTCCTCGCTCCTCTGCCAGCTCGGCGTGGATTTGCCGCTGCCACCTGTGTCCGACTGCGTGTTCTGCCTGTCAATGGAAGCAGGGGACCTACGGCTGATTCCAAACCTGTTCTCCCCAAAACACAAAGCAGATAATCATTTTAAATATACAGAAATCTCGCAGAAGGGAAGAAAAACCCCAAAACCCCCCACTTTTAAGAAGCCAGTGTCAAACAGCAGGGCAGACCAATGCACAGCACAAATGCTTGAGGGATTTATAATGTTTTACCATTTCATTTTTGTGGTAGCTCTCCAGACCCATTTATCAGCTTTAAGGCATAAGATTACAATATACGTTAATTTAGTGAGCATCTTTGATCAAGAACAGTTGGTTACAATGACACAATTGAAAAAAACTAGATCAAAACATCAAGAAATAAAATGATGATAAAATTATGAGTTTTTATTTACACAGATTTTTACGTGAAAAGGTGACAAGACTGTTACATGGTTATAGAAAACTCACCACAATGAGTAAGATGTAAAAGTTCAGATAAAAAACCACTCAGGGAAATTAGGTTGTTTATCAGGAAGAAACTAGATCCCTTCAACTACCTCAAAGCACAACCTCAAACCAGCCAAAGAAGGCATCATAAAGTTTGCTGGGACAATCCCATGGATCTCAGCATTTCCTTGGGTTCTAACCAAGACAGCAGTAAGGTCATACCTCTGGGTGATGCAGACAATGTGCCAACAACATGGATTTGTTTGGGACAATTTTAACACTGCCAAATATTTTAAATAAGCCTCTATAAAGTCGACTATTTATTATGGATTCCCAAATCCTGTAGGGTTATAAATTCTGTAAGTTATTAAATTATTTGATCATAAAATAATTTGAGTGGATTAGTGCAAACTAAATATAGCTGTAAGAAAATAGTGAGACATACACCTATTGCTGTAAAAGAAAGGAAAGCACACAGAGCAAAATGAAAACTCTGTTCGACGGACCTTGTAAATCCTGCCAGATTAGTGAGATGGATTTCAGAACAATCAATAAAGTCAGAGTAAACTCACGGAGAACAAGCTAATGACAAAGGAGACACACGGTGTCTCCGTGCCACACTGAAGTCTACATGCCTTATATGCCTAAAAGCCTGTAAGACTTTAAATCTACAATTCTGTATTACATACAAATCACTTATAAGTCTGTAAGAATTATAGCTGGGTTAAAAAATAGCAGGTCAATCATTAAGAATTCATCAAGAATAACGCATTTCTGAGATTTTTCTTTTTAAAATCAGACATACCCTGAAGGAAAAAGAAAATCCTCCAGCTCTACATGCACAGAGTAACACACAAAATAATTACAGCTGATATATCATCTATATAGCCATGAGTTTCTCTAGCTGTCATGTCTAATAAAACGACAGAAAATAAAATAGCCCAAATGTGCTGTCTACTCACTCTACCAGCTACAGACTACCCCACACGACCTCCAAGGTCAGACACCTTCCCAGCTGTCAGAACAAGCTCAATGTGGTTATCCCCACTTGAAGTTCACACACTGGTTAACTCAAATGAACCCATCACAGCAACATTACACAACTCAGGACAACAAAATCCCACTCCCATCCTCAAAGACAAGCAGCCGGAATGTGCCTGTAACATGGAGCACATATTTAAATTCTGGCCTTCTAAAAATTCAGCCAAACGTGACCATACTTCCCTTTTGTTCACTCCTCCCCGATATAGCCAGCATACATTTTGATGAATTAAAAAAAGTGAAGAAAACCTGTATATATCTGCCTTCTGAATAGAAACAATTTACATTGAAATTATGTCTATTTACATTGAAAATATGTCTATTCACACAGACTAAGTAGAATTTCACTTATCAAATACCTAAATTAAAAATGATTAATCCAATACCAATTCAAGATACGTATAAAAAGTCTAAACACAGCATTTCAAAGGTGACTGATTTCTTAAATTGTGACCTTAAAGGTCTGTGGTCTAACTTTAAAGATTTGTAAACTCTCATGGGAAGACTGTATTTCATGATAAAATAACTAGAAGCTGGCATCTAAAAGAAAAAGCCAAACCCCCAAATAATCTTGGTGCAAGGAAGTTGCACTCCATCAATATTTTGCCATCTCTTGATGTCCTCTTATCTAACCCCCATAATGTTCGTATGTATATAAGCTGTCAGTCTTCCATCTGACATTTTATGGTGTAGGATCTATTCTTCAAGGTTAGAAGTATACAAAACAACTGTTTCTAATTTTATTTCATTAATATCACTGCTCTACTAACTGAGCTACAAGAAATGTGTTTAGACTGCTGTTTTTCATGCAGTGATGTATTTAAAAGTAGAAATAATAAATGCA